>APFE031160915.1:5654-199741 GCA_000404065.3 Pinus taeda
ACTATGAATCCTCTTCAAACAGTGAAAACATTGAAAACAAATGCATTCCCAAGACAAAGCACTGTAAATTAGTGTATTTTGTCTATTCACCTTGATTCATTTAGCTTAGAAGAGAGAGAGATGTGGATACATATAAAAAATCAGAAAAACTCATTACAAAGAAGAAATAATACATAAACTCACTATCACAAGAATCCCACAAACATAGCTGTGAAACCTGGTTTTATTCCTTGCCAAATTGTTGATACAAATGTTCAATGAGAGCCAACACTTCTGCCAAAGTCCAACCTTTACAAATGACTAAGAAATTACATAATATAGGCAAGGAAACCACTCATGCTAGCTATCAGGGTCGAATCCATGAGAAAAGGGGTGGTTTCAACCATATATAAATTAAGAACAAGAATGTAGGCAGTGGAACAGCTTGCCTCTAAAACCAAGGAAACCAATTCATTACAGCTCAAAACCACTTGGAATTTGATGTATCTAACCTATGAAGTGATTTTCAACCATATTACATCGAATTCATCATTTACCATGCTTACATTTACCAAGAAATGAGGAAAAAGTGATCTCCCAAGAAAACTAGGAAAAATCTGGAAAATCAGGCAAAACTAGCAAAATTCATTTAATGCGCAGCGCCAAGATTTTAATGCGTAACACTTTTTCTAGGCCAATTTTGGAAGCCTTCCCGGAGTCCAAATCAGGTGCAGGATAGCTCATTGGAAAGCTTGACGAGTCTAATTTCTGGAACAAATTGAATTTCTGAATTTTGAGTTCATTTGCCCCTCCAAAAAGTGATTCTCCCAATACTTCTTCCTGTGTGGCAAAAACGTGGCAGAGAGGGCACTTTTTGGGTGTTTTTTGCCCTTTTGGAGACCTAGAACTTGTCCAAAATTCCTCGCCATTTATGAGCTTTCTTATTTTTCCATGGTGATTCTAGATATGTAAGCCTTGCAAGATGATGTCCCCAACAAAAGCGCAGCGCCACCTATTGGAAAAACCTGTTTTTCCAATTCAAAAATTCAAAAATGACAAAATTTTCTCCAAATTTCTTGAAATTTGGCATGAATGATCCTTGTTAGGTGCTTTGCTGAGCTAATGAAGCTTCAACCAAGATTTTTATTTTGTCATGTTCTTTTTTGCTTCTTAAGGCATTTTCCAACTTAGCCCTACGCCTCTTCATCATACTGTCAACAGACTATCCTTTGTTCCACTATTCACCAACATTTGGGATGTCTGTTGTTTCTGAGATGGTGGTAGGTGACAAGGTGAAGGAAACACCAGAAAGACTGACTTGGCCATTATGCAGATGGGTGACGAACAACCGTGCAAGCTCATGATGAAACTTGACCCTCTCGACCATTTCACAAAACTCATAGCAAGAATGATGTCTAAAACAAGATATAGCAAGAGGACAAGCAAGCAACTCCGTGAGATTGATAGGCTCCTCCTTGATAAGTTTTCCCCCTTATGAGGTCTTCTGCTGCACATGTTTTTCCCTAGAACTGTCACTAAGGGCTTCTTCCTCCCTTTCATAATCAGTGTCACTTTCCATGGGTTTTGGTGACTGTAGCTGCTAGTGAGGAATGAAGGGATGAGGTGGGGACAAGATGAGTATGAAGAGATATTAAAAGATAAGATGAGTGAGGTGTATGGGAATGGTGAATGCTTGAGGGAGTGGAGGTTTTGAGGTTTTAGGGAATGAGGGGAATGAGGGGAGTGAATAGGGTTTTAGAATGTAGGATAAGGGTTTGATAGGGAAGTAGGAGTAGTGAAGATGTAGGATTTGGGAGTTAGGGTTTGGGAATAGTGTATAGGGCTAGGGTTTTATATGGAGGGTAGGGTTTTGGGAAATGATCTCTAATGAATTAGGGATAGGGGAGGGGACTTAGGAAAGTAGGTGAAAAATGGAATAAGAGAGCAACAATGGATGTTTAACAACTTATGAGAGGTGATTTAGTGATCAATTTAGGGTTTTGAGAAGAAATTCAAAGACAACTAGGGTTTGCTTTAGATGAGACCACACAACTCAATAAACCAAGCAACAAATCTTCTTCAACAAGGTGGATAGCTGTACTTACTTGGAAGAATCATTAAAGAGATCTGGAGGTGTTTTGATGACAAATTTGAAGTGTTTTCAACAGGTGCACAGTGCCAATTTAACGTGCAGCGCCAGTGTAATTTTACACTGGAAACCTACCACAAGTTTGTAGCGCCAATTTAATGCACAACACCTTTTTGTAGACCAGTTATTAAGGCCTTCCCGGTGTCCAAATTGTGTGTGTGATAGCTCCTTGGAAATTTTATTGATTCTACTTTCCAGAACATCTTGAATTTTCCAATTTGGAGGTCATTTTCCCTATCAAAAGTCCAATCTCCCACGACTGGTCAAAATGTACAAAATGAGGCTGCCTAAATGCAGAGTGCTGTTACAGTCAACTTTTGAAGGTCTTCCTCAACTCCAAATTGAGCTCATGATAGATCATTGGAAAGATCTTTGTGTCTAGTTATCATTTTACTCATCCAGCAAGTCATTTGGCCAACCAGGCTAGAATAAATCTTGATTTTCCCAAGGTCACTCTAGAGGTGCATTAACTCTCCTGAGGGAACTGTATTTTTGACATTTCTCTAAAACCATGACAGCTGTGTAAAAAATAAAAGAGGATTTTCTTCTTGGATCACCGAGGGACAACAAAATCTCTCACTTTTTCCAAATTCATTTTTTCTTGCTCAGAAACACAGTTTGAAGAAAAGCAGTCCCTTATGTGTGATGAATGGCTTGTTCCTTGGAATGACTTCTCGACAAATGGTGGAGATCTAATGTTCGATGATATGAAATGGCCTCATACCTTCTGATATCCCTTATGCCTCCTCTGCTTAGATATCTCTGATCCCATAGCCAACCCTAGCTCATTGGAAGAGGAAATTAGGGTTTGTTTTCTTTTGCTTTTACAGGCAGATTGGTGCTCAACATGACTTGATTTTTGTAGTGGCAAGTGCTTGGAAATGTCATCAGGTGACCAGGAGTAGCATGTGATCATTTATTACATATAGAAACCATACAATTACATCAAATTACAAGAAAAATACTAATGCTCTGTTTTACCTCAAAACAAGTTTTGAGGTTAGAACTTCATTAAGCTTACAAATTAACAATGTTTGACTTTTCTAATCGTTATTAACCTCCTCATGTGTCTTTTGACCACTTTATTTTTTTTGAATGACCATGATGACAAACCCTAAGACCTAATGAAACTAAACCCTAGGATTGGTTAAAAATGAAATGGAACTGATTATGAACAATTGAAAAGATGTTTGAACAAGGCAGCAGGTATATGACATGAGGGAAACTGAAATGAAACCTCTACCATCAGTTGATCCATGACCTAATGGAATGCAGTTGATCAAATTAGACACCTAACATGAATGCAAAAGAGAAATTTGATCACTGACGGGAGTGTGAAGACACTGACACTAATAGGATTCACAAATGATTGGATTACGTGGGTGTGCAGCCTGGTCTCCTCGACCTCCTTCTCAATCTCGACCAATGTCTCTCCATCTACACCCTTTCAATCCTCTAGGGGGTTCTGCAAGGGGATCCTCTTTCCCCCTTTCTATTTATTTTGGCAGTGAAAGGATTGCGACATCTTTTCAATACAATAGTTGTTGAATGATGATTGAAAGGACTTAGGTTATATGGAGAATATCTACCCCTAACCCATTAGTAACTTGTGGATGACACGATAGGTATATGTGTTCCAATGGTACAAAAAGCGAGGAATTTTAACAAAATCTTGGATGTATCCTCGACAACCTCAGGTTTGGAAGTAAATAGAACCAAATTTTGGGTTTTCCTTTTTAATAATCCTATGAATATGCAGTGACACATTGCTAGAATCTTGGAAATCCACACTAGTAAAACTCCTTCAAAATGCCTAGGTTACCCTCCAGTAGATAGCTCTCTCTGATGGAGCATGTGGGAAGAGTTATTAACAAAATTTTAAAAGAATTTATCAAGTTGGACCTCTAGAATTATGAATATGGCAAGTCGTTTTGTACTCAAATTCATGTTACAAGCACTATCGATGTATCTGTTTTCTACAATGATGGCTCCCATGTCGATTCTATAGGAATTATGGAGAGTTCAAAGGGCCTTCCTATGGGGAGGAGCAAGACTAGAGAAGAAATGGCCCCTAGTAGCACGGGACAAAATGTGCTAGCCAAAAATGAAGGGATGCATGGGTCTGTGTGACCTAGCAATGATGGCCATGGTTCTTGGGGAAAAAATTTGCTAGAAATGACGTCAAGGAGGGTTTGATCTCTGGAAAAATATATGGAGACACAAGTATGCCCCTAACATACTCCCTTCTCAACTGATAAGATTACGTGTATTTTCCCCGAGATCATTGATTTGGACCCTAGTAAAGAAGGATATGGGTTTTATTCAAACACATTATTTCTGGGAAATCGAGAATGGGAGATCAACATTATTTTGGGAGGGTTCCTGGCAACAATTGCCAAATATGGAAATGGAGCTTGAACAACTTAGAATACAAATTAAATCCTAAGGAAAAGTCAAAGTAGAGGATTATTTAGAGAAGGATATGTTGGACCAACATTGGCGCAAATGGCCGACCACAGAAAATTAGAACCACAAACCAACAGAAGAAATCTGGCGAAACTTCTAGAAGGATATACAACTACAACAGATCCCTATACTTCAAGATGATAAGCTTGGATGGGGTTATGGGTCTAAGGGCACCTTCTCGGTTAAGGAAACTTATCATCTAGAAGCAGGCCCTCGTGATCAACAGGTAGAGGACGTACGGGGAAAAATTTGGAGATAACGTTTGTGGCCCAAAGTTTCATTATTTATATGGTTGTTAATATAGAATAAACCTCTCACATGGGACAATATTTAGAAGAAGAATCTCCAGGGACTATCATGTTTCCGTCTTTATTTACTAAATAGTGAAGCTTTGGAGCATCTATTCAACCTCTGCTCATTCTCATGGGGTCTTTGGAAGAAGTTGGGGGATTGTCTCTCTAGATCAGACTATATTCTATAGAGTCTTCACAACACTATAAGAAGTTGGTCATTGCAATCTTTTGACAACCCTATCCTCAGTTTCATTTGGAATATCTCCCCTAGTCTCCTCCTTTGGGGCATCTGGAAGGAAAGAAACAAGAGGATATTCAAAGGAGGTGCATCACCAATGGAAACCACATGGAACACCTTTATAAAAAATGTTAAAGGAAATGATTCTTTCACTAAAATGGTCAGCACGAGATTGGTAGGTTTTAAGAGGGGAATCCAAGATTTTGCAAGAATGGTTCCCCTCTATCCCTGGAGGTCTTTCCTTTGTAGGATCGCTGTCTATTGTTGCCTCCAATCCAACCAGTTGGTATCCCTCCCAAATCTATTTGTTAAACTCAATTTTGATGGTGCATCTAAGGGAAACCCTGGCCTTATTGGTTATGGAGGTATAGTAAAAGGCCACACATGCATGCCCATATTTATCTATTCAAGAACAATCGTACCAACACAACTAATGAGCAGAGCTAGCAAGCCTAAAAATGGGATTGGAATTTGCCCAAAATCAAGGATTTTAGAACTTCATTGTAGAAGGGGACTCTCAAATAATCATCAATATGGTTTGTAGGTTACAAGCAAGATCCCACATTCATAAGGTATCAAAAAGTTGGAGAATTGAATCCATGTTAGAATATGTAATGCTCCTCATTTCCAATATCCAAGCTCTTATCCCATTCCATTTAAGGTGAATAGGTAATAGGATAGTGGTCTTGTTAGCAAATTATGGATGCCAAGAGACATCCAGATCTTTGGTGTTGGCATGGAACAATCTCCCGATGTATCCTATCAAAGGATCTTGCTGGAAGATGATATAGGAGGACTCTCCCTCCCCAGATGGGGTGATTAGAGTTGAAAGGGTGAGGAGGAGTAGGTTTCCACCACCACCCCCAATGCCTAATAGGCAGGGGAACGTGACAACATGCCCCTTGCCATATGTAATAATCATGTAGATATATATTACTCCATCAACCTTGGGCTGGATGAAGGGACGTTGAATGACTGTGCGAGGCAACTCAATGTGTGTAAGGAGAATGTCATTAATGTTATTAGTTCCTATAATTTATCAACAGTAGGATGTTGGTACCCAGAGAGAATTGGAAAGAAATTGGTGTGAATGTCAGTCAAAGGTTGGTAAGGAGGTGCTACGGTGGAGAAAATGAAATAAACATGGTAAAATTAGAGAGGGTGGTGAATCTTTGCATGATAGAGTACTGTGTTCAAGAATAATAGTGTATGTAGGTGGCAAGTTAGTCCATGTTTGGTAGCCCCTCTTATTTGTCAGTAAATGACTTATCTTGAGGGTGTACCATATAATTTACAAGTGAGAGAGTGAAATTTGAAAAGGAAATTTCCGGAACGGTTTAGGAAATTGCGATAAAACCTCCTTCAACTTTATCTAAGTAACTTATATTTCAAAATCAGGTATGTTTCTAAAGGATCTGTGTGCAACCCTTTCTTTTTCAATCCTTCTAGAGGACTTTCACTTCCTTGTTGGATTACTGAGGAAAGTTAGGAATTTCCTATTAGTTGTTTTTCCATTATTAATTTGGAAGTGTAGTTGGGTTGGGGGTCTTAAGGACAAAGAATCTAGGATTGCTTTAATGGAAAATGGAAGCGACAAGCTTTGGCCAATTCATATTGGGTTGATAATTTCTTCGGTGTATGATATTATTTTCTTCTAGGGTGATTGGGTTGTTGCTGGTAGTATTATCAAGCACTGGGGGAGTTGAGTGTGGTTTGGAAGGCCGATTGAAAAAAGTCATGGCATAGCACTGAGGGTTATTTTGTCTTTGAATGATACAATGCTCATTATTCCGTAGTGTTGGCTAGAAGGAGGTGATGCCCTTGTGTTCTTGAAGCTAGGTGGATTGGGAGGAGATTGTGATGTCGAGGCCATGGACAGGAATTGAACCTTGGCTAGAATAACAGATGGTTGAATCAAGGGGTGGAAACTAGGCGTTTGGAAGTTGGTGGAGGCCGAAGGGTAAAAGAGATATCAACCAATGTTTTTTGTTCTAAACTAGGTGCACCTTTTTCCAAGTTACAAATCATGTATTGCGTTGTTTCTAATGTCTTACAGGTAAGGTGGTGTAGTATAAGTGAAACCTTTGTAGAAAAGAACAATTCTTACTCATTAACCCAACTCCCCGAGGTGCTAATCACAATGTTGAGAAAGAGAGGTTAAGTGAGGAGAGGGACAACCTACTATGAGGAGAGAGTCCACAAAAAAAATTCCCAATTACATAACAAAGTGGCATGCTTTGCAGCTAGATACAAGGAGAAAATCTTGGTGCGTGTGCAGGAAGAGCTAACCAAGTGCGAAGGGGATACCTCATCTCAAAGAACCTCCCTTTCAGACCTCGAAGTGTTGGCAGAGTGGACATGTTGAATACTGGATACAAGTAACACACGAGGCATAGCCAATCAATATATGCATACAATAAATTTTTGGTAGATGAAGTTCCTTTTGGAGCGCATGCTATTGGTCAACTATGAGTCTAGGAGGGATCTGCTACAAACCTTGGATCACATGCACAACCACATGAAACATTATGAGTGTAGATTGGAAATGATGGATCACAGGCTTGTGAAAATAAAAAAGCATCTCAGTATTCCTCCAGCCGCTGCTAGACCGTCGCAAAACCAGCGAATCCTATCCCAATAGTTAGCTCAGATTCAGATCCTTTCCCCTAACTCTAGGATGGATCAAATTTATGTCCTTGTTTTTGCAACTATGTCTATGCCTAGATAGACCAATGCCCTAGTATTGGCTTGTTTGATGTTTATGTTTATATTGTTCAATTGTCTCTTATGTCTTTTTGAAGGGTACGATTTTGGTTGTGGTCTTGTCTCTCACGTGAGAGACTAAATAAACTTATGTAAACTTTTGATGTAATTTCCTAATTTTACAACTAATAAAATTCACCTTACATAAAAAAGATTAATTAAGAATTTTTTTTGTTATCACTAAAATCTTCTCTCTCTCTCTCTCTATATATATATATATTAATATTATTATAAAAATTGATAATTATTTAATATCAATCATTAAAACCATCAACAACACTATCACGTCTTTTTTAACTATTATAAATTTTTTTAATTCTACATAAAAATTTTGTACAAATATTTCAAAGTTTCAAAATAAATGTTTTAATGACACCTTATATCATAAGTTTAAATTCCTTGAAATCTTGCAAGTTCATGGATTAATACTAAGATATTATTGTTTTATATTAATAAGCTCTATAAAAATATGGACTTCTGAAATTGGTTAAATAAACTATTATTTTTGTTTTTCATTATTTTTATTACGATTTAAAATAAAAATGTTTTTCATTATTTATTATTACTATTTAAAATTAAATATTATAATTTTTATTTTAAATTATTGAAATAAAAAGTTAATTTTTCATTGAAATAAACTGCAAATAAAAAAACGCTTAGCATTTGAGCCCTGTCGCTTAACTCTAAAACTTAAACTATTAGACTTAACTAGCATTCGTTCGATATCTAAACTTTTAAACCTCAATCTCAATTAAAAGAGATGGCAAATTACCTTCACATTTTTCCATCTAAAAGATTTTGCTTATTTTAATTTTATCCATCCATATGCTTAAACCCTTACAATACTCTAAATCTTAACCCAAAACTGATAATATACCCAAAATGGAGAAAGCCAACTATTTAGATAACAACTTCAAAGTTCTATATTTTGTATGATGCATGAACCTAAATTTTATTAAGCAAATTAAACTTGTAGAAGACTTGAAAAGATTAGATATGCATGCATTGTTGTATGGTCAATAATATGAAAAGGTAGAGAATTATTAACTTCATCTAATCTCATATAAGAATTATTATATTTTTTAATATTATTGTTTAAATTTGAATATAAATTACTAAAATAAAATTAAGTATATATTATTTACTTATTTATTTATATATAGAATTTAAATATAATTTAAAAAAGAATATTTAGATATATTAATTTTTTATTAAATCATTCTTTATTATATTAACAATTTTTTTAGGAATTTAAGATTATTTTTTTGGAAAATTATATAGCGTTAAAGATAATTTCCTCCTTTATGTTTAATATTAACCATTAAATTTAAACTTATTTATTAATATTATTAATATTAACTATTTAAATATAAACTATTATTAATATTTTTATTAATATTAACCAATTAAATACAAACTTATTTATAATATTAAATAAAATGTTTGGAAAACTTAAATCAATTTTTATGAAAATTTATAATATTGTGATATTAGTACTTTAAAATTATTTCTTTTTCTATCTTCAATATTAACAAACAGTGACAAATTTGAGATTAAGTAAATATGACTAGTACATCGGAGTTTAACTCTTAATAAAAAGTAGACACTGGTAAATAGTATTATATTCATAACATTAGATTAATTAGTTTCTATTGATTTTGTCATGCATTTGGTTACTTCTATATCAATATGTGTTTGGTTGGTTTCAATTCCTATACATTAGAAATATTAAACTAGACTTTCCATTGATTTTGTCATGCATTTGGTTATTTCTATATCAATATGTGTTTCGCTAGTTTCAATCACTATATATTAGAAATATTAACTAGACTTTATACTAATATGTATAATAAAGATGTTACTAAGAATATGGAGAAACATCACTTAAACTTTATCTAAGAATGGAGAAAATTCACTACAAGGTTTTAGTTGGAAGAAGAAAATTAATAATACATTGGTGAGTGTGTTTATTCATAAAGTTAGAAGATTAATGTGGAAAAGAGAGAGAAAAAAGAAGAAAAAGAGGAGATAGAAAAAAAATATATTTGTACAATAATAAATGTATTTATTCATAAAATTAGATGGCTAATACTAAAAAAGAAAAGCAAGAAAAGAAAAAGAAAAAAGACAATAAACAATGTTTAAATGGTTGAATTTTTTTTAATGATGAGGTAAGTTCATTGTTCTCCTATTGTTGAGAATCTAAATCACCATAGTAAATTTGATTTTTTTTTTCAAATCAAAATCTTTCAACTAAGGAATTACAAACAAGGAGATATTTAGTTTACAAAATACTTTAAGATTTGGACTTGATTCCAACCACCATTATAAATAAAAAGGCACAATAAAAATATGCATGAACACAAGTATGGAAAAATTAAATCTAATTACATCTATTTCATTAACTAGATAACCACACTCTATTTTCATTAACTACACAAAACACTAGTGACCAAAATACTCTTTTAATATATATATATATATATATATATATTCACTTAAGAGAGGTGGTTCCAAACAATGAAAGACTTTATACCTAACAACATAAATTCACCTTAATTTTGAATCTACCAAGGGCCCAAGGGATTAAATTTCTCATGATGCAAACCTCTTTTTAAGTGCATATGAGAGAAATTTGATTTTTCTAGGGAAGATTTGAGTTCTCTTGGCGCTTAGTTCTATGTTGATTTTTAATAATATTATTTTTCATTTCGATAATTTTCTCTCTCACACACCATAAATATTTTTAATGTTGATTTTATTAAAACTTTGATAATACATATAGTTACATATATACACATCATTTTTCTTTGACATATTTTATAATTTTTATTTTTTTAATGTGATATACATAACATTGTTGATGTATAGATAGATATATAATTTAGGATACATTTTTTATTGTAAATATTGTTTTTTATATTACTACTAATTAAATTTAAATACAAGTTTTGAATTATAATAATTACAAGTATGAATCATTATTTTAATTTATATTGTCAAATTATCTTAATTTATAGCTACTATTTTTTCCAAGAAAAAAATTGTAACTTCTATTTATAAGTAATAAACATGGTTACATAAGTATATGCTTATAGCATTTTTCTAGCCCGAGGCCTCTGAGTAATTCAACCTTACGACAGTTGGTACAAAAACCTTTTTTTAGTTCGTACAAAGATCAATAGATTTAGGATGTGCTATTTAATAGGCCCCTACCAATACCACTCCTAAAGGGATAAACCGTCCAAAATCTCCCCAGAAAAGGAAGTCATATGATGAAAAGAGTCCAATAATAATCGTATTTTATGCATATAAGAAGAGCATATGACCAATGATATATAGAGAAGCAACTGGATTTAACCAGACCCAAGGGTCAAAAAGAAATTCTTGTCAATTGTCTTCTTTAACTTCAAGGACCAAGGATGTGCCTTAGTCCAAATCCAATCCAAAATTTTGAAACATGGTTGGCTTCCTCATTCCTGTACTTGTATATATGATCAAAAGTGATAAGAGAGAGGAAAAAAGTTATTTTTTTATTGACTTTTCCAAAAATAGGAAGCAAAATGTAGTTCTTGATGGTTATTGCTCCTTTCATTGAATTTATAACATTTTGAGAGTCACCATAGGTGTGAAGAGTGTTGGGCTTAAAATTTAATATCTGTGGCCATGCCATTTTGGACATTATAGCCTTCATTTGAACCTCCTTTCCATATCATTTTACAAATTTTGTTAAATAAATGGTGTTTAAAGGTAAAATCACTTGCATAATTGTTCTTTTCTTTTTAATTTTTAAATTTCTATAGAAAGGTTATTCTTGTTACTAATAAGGTCGAAAGGTCCAAACTTGTCAACATAAGAATTTAACCATCAGAATGCTCCACATTAACAAGGATGATTCTGACACTTGGAGGCTAATCCATATCTATTTGTTCTAGAAGTCAAAGGCAAAGTGAACCAAATCAACGTGTTATGCAAAATATCCCGGGAGCTACCACAATCTTCTCTAATGAGCTAGGGATTAGTCATAAGAACTCAAGAAACATAATACACAATTATGGAATTGAAGATAATTATCTTTTTATTGTATTAGTTTATTTTTAGCATGAAAACAATGAATTGACCCTATTTTTGGGCAACTTGGTTAAGTATTGATACATTGTATAAAAGTAAGCAGATAGAAATGCTATAGTTTGGAGAGAAAGAGGATTTTTAATACATACCTACACATTTGTATTGAACCTCTAGTTTTTCATTAATATAAGAAGGATTTATGCGAGTTGTTATATAATGTGTAGTAGCTTTTTGTAGCTTTAATAGCAACATAGATCGGGAGGCCCCCCTATTATGTGCTGCTTATGTTTTTATTATGTGTTTTCTTAAGTTTTTATATGGTTGGTTTGATTTTCGTTCATAATCCTTATGATGTATGTAAGAAATGAGTGTGCTCTATTTTTCCTATATTTGTTTAAAATTCCTGTAACTGCGTATCAAAATTTCCTGTCGTGATCTTGGAATCACACAAGAATTCTTGAATCATTTGCTAGAGCTTCTTGTAGTGATCCTGTAATCACACAAGAATTCCCACAATAACTACTGGATTTATTATAGTGATCTTGTAATCACACATGCATTCCTGTAACAGTTACTGGATTTCCTATAATGATCCTGTAATCACGCTGGACTCTACAATTTTTTTGTAAATACATATTTTGTTTTCTTAAAGTAATTTTATTAGATTAATTTCTTCACTTTTTATTTGAAGTGCTAATACCTCAAACCATTACAATAATTAGATTTATATTATGCCTAAAAATAACAATTGGGAGAGTGATTTAGTTTGTATTTTAGAAGAATTGTTATTATTTTTGAATGAAATTTGCTTACACAATCGAGAGCACTGATTCCATTTAGATTAATTTTCAGTACAGTCTTAGTTTATTTTGACTAACAATTAATTCAGACAGAGTATCTGGTCAGAAAGTATGATGCATCTTGTTGAATCTATAAACTATGTCAATAAATTAGAATTGAATTTAAGAACCTGAAAATCAGTGTAAGTTAATCAACTTTGGGACCTACCTGTACATGCTTTATGATTGGTTTTGCATAGAAAAGTAGTAAGAACCAGTTCACAGACAATGTGTTTCACCTCAAAGTTTACCTACCTGGATTGACAAAATAAGTGTTAAATCATTTATCCCACTTTATGACTTGACAAAGAGAATGAACTTCATATTTTTGTTCCAAGAGAAGAATGATATATAAGGAAAAAGTTCATCATAATTGTTTGAAGAATGACCAATGTTGGCTGAGAAAGAGAGAAAATGAGAGGTTGAGATATGTAGTATTCCCCCCACCCCTCCTAGAGGAGGAGCGTCTTAAAAAACTTCATAAAAAAAATCCCAAGAAGAAGACGTTTGAAAATTAGTTGGAGGAGGATGATTTGCAGATCTAATTGAGGAAGACCGAGGAAAGGAAGAAGAAATAGTTGGATTTGTTGTGGACACCTTGGTCAAATTTGGAGGTTATTTTTCAAAAATAGCATCATTCCTTTGAAACCATATCCCCAAGAAAATACACAAAGGAAGCACTTTGAGGTTGTTTGAGAGGTTGTGGGGAAATCAAGATTAATGTCAATTGTTTATATTCTCTGCTTCCTAGGTGATATATTTCCAAATTTTCTGATGTCATCCGACTCCACTCGAGTAAACTGAGAAGTGATGAAGAGGTGAGAGATTGATTCTAAGTCCATCCAGTAAAGGAAAAGAT
Source organism: Pinus taeda (assembly GCA_000404065.3). NCBI lineage: Eukaryota > Viridiplantae > Streptophyta > Pinopsida > Pinales > Pinaceae > Pinus > Pinus taeda. The sequence goes on from APFE031160915.1 coordinate 19,312, forward strand.
ACTTGGATCTTGAAATGACTTTTTTTGAAGGATATCCCAGGTGGGTACTTTGATTCAAAGAATTAGCCACATGAGTGAGTAACTTTGCTTTTGGAGGGAAACAAATTTTTCATAATTTGTTTCCCCACCATGGAGGAGTTTTTTGTCCTTGAAGCAAGAAAGGTAACCAAATTTTGGAGCATATGACCCAGTCAAGTTGAGGGTTTAGATCAACATGAGATCAACTAGTATTTTGGGTCTGAAAGAGAAACATTAGAGAATTTGAGTGCTTTGATATATTGATTCTAGTATATTTCTGCTTCGCCTTCCAAATGGAGGTCATTTGAGAATATTCAAGATTGGGAACAAAGAGGAATTTGAGGTAGGGAGACATGATTAAGAGTGGAATATCCTATATCTGATAATTGTTGGATGAACAGGCTAGGGAGATTGAACCAGCGCTACTAATCTAGGGATCTTTACCTAGAAGGATATTTGTGCCCTTCCTAACTTTCCAGCATAGTTGATTTCCAATTACCGAGAAAGCCTTCAAGATTCCCATTCCAAACAAAAGAGGTGTTTTTATAATATTTTTGAGGAGTTCTAATCCATTCAAGGGTAGATAAGGGTCTTATATATTTTTTATGCATCATGTGAGACCAAAGGCCTTCTCCTTGAATATTTTTCCACGTTCCTTTAGCTGCTAAAGCCTTTGCAAACCTAGGTAGACAATTTATTCCCCATCCACCATGAGATTTTGGAAGAGCATTTAAATGCCAGACCATTAGGGAGATTTTTTTTTTCATCTTTTTTGGACAATTTTTTTATCCTTTCAAGTACACCGAGAGGAATCCATGCCAGGGAGGCCCAATAGATAGGAATGGCCTCAACCAATGACTTGCAAAGAAATAATCTCCTTGCTCTAGATAACCATCTATTTGTCCTTATTTTGTTTCTTTTTTCAATTTTCTCCAATAAATAATACCAATTATAGATTTTATATATGTAGGGCTTGAGAATGAAGCCCAAATATTTAATCCTTGATCAATTCTAGATACAAGGGAGGAGTAAATTCCCTCTATTAATCTCCTTTCATATACAAAGATTCTCTAGCCTATAATAGAAGTCTTTTGAGAGTTTACTTACATTCATGTATCCTAACTGAAGGTGTCAAAAATTTCTTTCAAGGTTCAAAGATGAGGGAAAATACCATTAAAAAAAATAAGGACGTCATCAACAAAGAGGATATGGGTGAGGTAACAATTTGGGGATATTATTACCCATTTAAATTTGTCGCTTTGAACTGCATCAGAAATGAGATTGCTTAATCCTTCATACACTAAGATAAAAAAGAATGGGAGAGAGACAAAAGTCTTGTCTTGGTCCTCTCTCACTATGAGAAAAAGGGGAAGCATCCCCATTGATCAAAATATAAATGGAGGGCGAGGTGAAACAATTCATAACCCAAGTCACCGAAGTGTGACAAAAGCCCAAGTGAATCAAATGAGTTTTGAGGTATAACGGTTCACCAAATCAAAAGATTTTGAGAGGTTTACCTTGTAGATCAAAGATTATTGTTGCTTTGTATGAATAAAGTCAAGCCCTTCATGAGAAAGTCCATTGACTTCATGAATTTTCCTATCATACATAAACCTAATTTGTTCAAAATAAATGTTTGTAGAAGGGATATCCTTTAATTTTAGGGCTATGACTTTGGAAATGATCTTGTAGATGGAATTACGTGTAACAAACCTCCTCTCATATCCACCCACTTTCACCGTCTTTCCCGGGGTAAACATGAGATGAGGGGCTACTATGACATGACACAACCTCCTAGATGACCTTAAGGAAATGGAGCCAACAAAAGAAGACCTTACTAGCTTCCCTCAGGTGCTACATGACCCCGAGGAACTAAATAACCATTCCAGGTGTCGAACCCCTGAGATAACTTTCCTTTTCAATGAGCTAGACCCCCAATTGCTCCCATGACAAGGCATCCAAGCGATTGTAACCCTCCAGTCACTCCCACAAGCCTGATTCCTAGCGACTGCAGTCTTTTTAGGCAGTTCTATATTAGTGACAGTGAGATCTAAGCCACTTTTTCAGGGCTAGGATCCAGACCTTTGCCCAAAACTTAATGAAACACTTAGGAAAGATAAATATCACAATGATAAATATTTTAAATCAAAACTTGACCAAGGACTCACCCTAGCCCATCTTAACTATGAAAGTCAATCCGTCAAACACATAATGAATGTAGGTGTTAACCTTGTACAAAAATTACCTGCAAACAAATTCTTAAAAATAGAAAATATACAATGGCGAGAACATAAAACAAATATACATAGATATTTTCCCTTGGATCCCAAAACCGGGACTACCAGATTGATTTTTCATTATGTTCCTTTCAATGTTACAATACATATATATACATGCTGAGGCATTCATTAACCCCAACCCATTAACCTTGGATTAGAACATAACCGTAGTTCTCTTGACCGGATCTATACCATGGGCAGAAAACCATCATGCCCAAAAACATGTGCAAAACCCAACACGTGGAAAGAATATATCACACACCCAACATTCTCCCCCTTGTTGTTTTGTTTTCCACAAAGGGTGTCACATGAGAGCTTAATCATTGTTCCAGCCTTGCAATGCACATTGTTTCTCTACACCAAGAAAACTTCTCAGTGCTCACAGGCTTCGTCAATACATCCTCACCATTCTTCAAAGTGTCCACCTTTACCAACAACACCTTTTTGTCCTTAACCATATCCCTCACAAAGTGATACTGAACATCAATGTACTTTGTATTTGAATGATAAGAAGGGTTCTTTGCCAAGAAAATTGCAATTTGGTTGTCATAATCTATCCTTATAAGTCGTTGTACTAACCCCATACTTGAACACAAGCATTGCAGCCAAACTGCTTCCTTGCTTGCATGAGTGGATGCCATGTATTCTGCCTCTATAGTTGAAAGTGCCACTACATATTGTCTCTTTCTCATCCAAGTGACTGTTCCTCCAAATATGTTAAACACATACCCACTTGTAGATCTTCTCCGATCTAGATCTCTAACCCAGTCTGCATCAAGAATGCCACGAATGTCCAAAATTCTGTCCACTCCTAGTCTTCCTTGGTAGCAAAAACCATAATCACTAGTGCCACACAAATACCTGAAAACTTGCTTGACTGTGGTCCAATGCTCCTTCCCTGGTTTTGACGTAAACCTGCTCAATACTCCCACTGCATGTGCAATGTCTAGTATAGTACAGACCATTGCATACATTAGGCTACCGACTGCACTTGCATATGGAACACGGGACATGTCCTCTTCCTCTTCTTATGTCTTGGGACATTGTTCAGAAGATAGATTTACACCTACAGGAATAGAAACCTTCACCAATTTACTATCCTGCATATTAAACCTCTGCAGTATTGTCTTGATATACTTCCTCTTGTTTCCTTCCGGCTGGTAACTCCACAAGATCCCAAGAATCATTTTTGTCTAAATATGTCATTTCATCAACCATGGCCTCTTTCCAAAGTTTTCCATCCTCTGACTCCACTGCCTCCCTGACAGTTTTGGGATCATCATCAGTGATTGATAAAGAAAAAATTGAATAGAAAGCAGATGGACTATACCTTTCTAGCTAACTTATCTCTCAAACTATTCTTCTCAAAGCTGGAGTTTGCGTCTCTTCATCTTCTGATTCCTATTCTATTCTAGAGTCTGATTCTTCCTACTTTATCTCAAACTCTATCTTCTCAGTTTCCTTTGGTAGGACTTCATGTTTAATAACATATTTCACCTCTCTAAACAACACATCTCAGTTGTACACAACCTTACTTTTTTTATGGGTTCCAAAGCTTATAATTAAACCATCCTTATACCCAATAAAGATGCACCTTTCAGATTTACTATACAACTTGGCTCTTTTCTCATTTGGAACATGTACATATGCATCACAACCAAATACCCTCAGATGTGAAAGAGAGGGTTTCTTACCTGTCCATACCTCATGTGGAGTCTTATCCTCCAATCCTATTGAAGGTAATTTGTTAATCGGGTAACATGTATTCACCACTGCCTCTACCCAAAATTCCTGTCCTAACCCGACACCACTGAGCATGCTTCTTGCCTTTTCCATCATGTCCTGTTAATTCTTTCTATAACTCCATTTTTCTGAGGTGTGTATGGAGTAGTATTTTGTCGTGCTATACCACACTTCTTATAGAACTCTTCAAATTCCTTCTTCCAAAACTCTCCACCATTGTCTGTCCTCAACACCTTGATCTTCTTCTCAGTTTGATTTTCCACCAGAGCCTTAAATTCTTTAAACTTGTCAAAGACTTCAGATTATATCCATGTATTCCTTGAGTAGTCATCTATAAAGGAGACATAGTACACAAACTTACCCAGTGATGGAACCGACATAGGTCCAAACACATCACTGTGCACAAGCTCTAATATCCCTTTCGCGCTCTTAGCACCAGAGGGGAAACTCACCCGATTCTGCTTCCCATATACACAATGTTCACAGAAATCGAAATCTAGAGAGAAATTAAACATACCTTCTACCATATCATTACCATGCAATATTCGAAGGCCCTTCTCTCCAATATGTCCACGCCTTTGATGTGATAACATGGTCTTTTCTCCATAGACCACTAGGTTTTCTGCTCCACTTTCCGGAACCACAGAACTGTTGCACCCATCAATAATAGTGCTACCCAAAAGCTTGTACAGAGTTCCAATTTGAAATCCCTGCATCAATTCCATTTCCCCTTAAATCATCTTGCAACTATCATCCATCTTTCTTACATAAATCATATTTCTGGCCAATGCAGGAATATGGAAAACACCAGGAAGTGTTCTAATCCTTCCACCTTGCAACTTCAATTTGACTTTTCTGCTTCTGATGATTTTGACCTTCCTATCATCCCCTAAGAAAACATTACCACTATCATATTTCTCATACTCGCAGAACCACTCCCTATGAGGAGTGAAGTGAAAGGATGCACCTGAGTCAATCAACCATGCCTCGTGATCTACATGTGTACTTGAAGAAGAATCCAATTACACATCCCCTCCTTAATATGAAGTGGTTTTCACCTCTGCAGAAGGAGCATCATCAAATCCCTTTCCTTTCTTAGGAGCTTTAGATATACAATCCTTTTTTGTATTGTCATTCCTTTCCACATTTCCAACATACCTTTACAGGTTTTCCTGAAGATTTAGATCTTACACTCGAGGACTTATTTTTATTTCTGTTCTGGGACCACCCTCGTATAGACACAAAATCTCCATTCTAGCTCTCAATATTTTTCTGTCTCATCACCTCCGACCACAAGGATGAGACTATTTCATCAAACTTCTAGGTAGTTGTATTTCTACCTATCGCAACAACTAGACTATCCCAAAAATCTAGCAGAGAACACAACAAACTGATGCACTTATCTTCGTCTGAAATTTGTGTATCAATAGATAAAAACTGCCTTACCATAGTATTAAAGGCATTTAGATGCTTTTTCACCTAGTCTCCATCATTCATCATCAGGTTATACATTTGTTTTTCTTTTTCGCAGGAACAATTTGTTTGCCAGAGACTTAGATTAAGTCCCTAACTTGACCCATAAATCCTTCACTGTAGCATCCCCTGATACATTAAACAATACTAAATTTGAGATACACAACTATATTGTGCTGTTTGCCTTTCGATCCAAATTCTCCTTGTCTGATGCTAACATTGTTGTTGGTTTAGTACCCACACCAACAACAATGTTAGTGTGGCCTGAACAAGGTTTACCATAGGCCTGACAAAAGCTCTGCAGCAGCAAAGGCATCCCCTTGAAGCCGAAACAAATCTGATACCGAATGTAGTTTTTAACCCTGTACAAAAATCACTTGCAAATGAATTCTTAAAAACTGAAAATATACAATGGCGAGAACATAAAAAAAATGTACACAAATATTTTCCCCTAGATCCCAAAATCGGGACTACCATATTGAATTTTCATTATGTTCCTTTCAATGTTACAATACATATATATACATGCCGAAGCATTCATAAACCCTAATCCATTAACCCTGGATTTGAACATAACCATAGTTCCCTTGACCATATCTAAAAATACCATGGGCATAAAACCATCATGCCCAAAAACATGTGCAAAACCTATGTACAAAACCATAGGTAGGTTCGCCCACCTATTATAGGGTCCAAAAAAAATTTCCCAGAGCGTTGCCCTAGAATCTGTGTAGGGGGCTTACTGCCCCCTTACAAACCCCCTGATAGGGGGGATGCGCCCCCCCTGTTGTGCTTGGCACAATGAACAAGGGGGGGCCTATCGCACTCCCCTGTGAGCCCCCCACGTACGTGACTAGTCGTGGAAACAATATAACACACACCCAACAATGAACATGCAACCTATAGGTCATGAATTCATATATGAACATAGAGAGATGAAACTTATATGAGGTTTACCAGGAAGGACTAATGCCCTGTCACAATAGCTGCAATAACATTTATTAGGTCATGCATTCAGTAACCACTCATTTATCAACCAGACATGATAAGAGCCATAACTTGGATTTGTTATAAAACCATGCTTATAACCAACATATAACTAAATAATTAACAATGATAGAACAACCATTAAAGCTACATAATAAAAGGTACATTTACTCATAAAGACAAGAGGCACTTAACTCTTATTAACCATATGCAAAATCCAACCAAGTCAGGGACTTCCACGTACCACTTGACCATAGATTGGGTTGAGCCAAATCTTTCTTTCAGCCAATCACCCCCATGCCATATTTCAAGCATGAATGTGGGATCTCATGGGATAAATCAACCCATAAAAAACCAAGGGAATCCAGAGGTTAAACTATTGGAAATAATACTGAGAGGGGGGGGGGGGGGGGTGAATCAGTGTTAGTCAAGTCAATAATATTTTTCTTTTCTTACTCAATCTCATATATGCTACTTCAATGAAGGCAACCCACGTGTGTACACAACTGTGTTTAAGGAAACAAGCATATATCCAACAAACTAATGATTCTGTTAATTCATCATATGTTGATCTTTAATCTGAGTATCAATACTTTATTTAACATTCAACAGTAACTATGTGCAGTTAATAACAGAAAGAACCATCACACATAAGCATCACACATGAACACCACGATGTAAGGTGGAAACCCAATGTGGGTAAAAACCACCTGCTACTATCGTCTCTGTCTTCTTTTAATAATAAGAAAATCTGTTTACAACAATGTACTAGTGCAACCTCATACTAGTGCGCAAGCTTCTACTTGCAGAAGGCTACAACTTTCTTTCGTTCTCTAGCTTCTACTGGAAGGGAGCTATAACTCCCTAGCTCTTGCACTAGCCGACATATTTACTAGTACGTAGGTGCCAACCTAGAGATGGCCACGACCTTCTTTCTTCCCCAAGGTACCACGTTTCATAAATTTTCAGACTGGATACTCTTGGAACACAACACCATAATCTGAAGGCCACGTTTCATCCAATTTTCATAATGGACCCATCAACAACATTGAAGCTCAAAATCAATCACCACTGTAATACAACTATTGCATTACCCATTCATTGAATACTCAATCATTACTCTCTGAATCATCCAACAACTTAATCACTGAAACCCTGTCATCAAAACACAGTCACCAGAACACAGAGCAGAACCCAAAACTTTGCAACAATATTTAGAGCCAACTGTATCATCAAAAACCATGCATCAGAGTGCATACGCTACTTGGAAGAGCCGAACCAACATGTATACGCAACTTCACCAAAGCGAACCAGTGTATATGTCATCAAATACTTACTTATAACTTCGTTGCACTTCTTTCAGACATACCCAGATCATTACATACAAAAGGATAATACGTGTGTTAGCAGCTAAATCTAGTCCATCAGATCACATAAAGATAAGTCATTATGATCTTGATCCATTAATAGATCTCATCCATCAACACTGAAGCTAAATCACAATCAACCAATCTGAATTTGCAGAATATTGTCACCAGAACTCAGAACTTTGCATCAACAACCAGAACCACCTGTAACTTCAAACATCATAGTTCATATGGTATATGCTACTTAGATATGTTCAACCTGTGTGTATACGCGCTTTTATCAAAGTCAACTTGCGTATACATCTGTAAATATTCATTCATAATTTTGCAGCGATTCCAAACTTTAGTTATACCCAGGTCATAATATTTACAGAACATCACAAGCATCAGTATAAATATCTAGAAAAAGCATGATCAAACCATATAGAGATCATTCATTCCAAGCCATAAGATCTCGATCCATCATTAGATCTTGTCCTTCATCAACCGCTAAGATTCCTCCTTGGTTCAGATCAAGCAAAGCATCATAAACCCATAACCTGCATACTGGACCTCACACTTCATCAGATATTCAAGCCTTGCATCTTGGCCTAATGATCTTCTCCTCCTTTTATAGTCTTAGGCCTTTCTCAATACCATGGTCCAAAACCATGTAGGACCAATACCTTGGACCCAATACCTGGGGTCAATACCTCAGACCAAATACCATGGACCAATACCAAAATACCATGGTCCAAATATCACAGACCAAAACTTAGTTTCTGACATGTACGTGCCTTTCCTTCTGTGAAAGTGCGTGTGTATGTTATACGCGTCTTTGTATAAAGTGAACATGCGTGTATACATGACTTGGTATATAGTGAACCTGCGTATACCTTTCTTTCTTCATTCTTGTTGTTTGCCTGCTATACTGTGATCTTTCATCTGAAAGAGTTGCCTTCTGAACTGATTCCTTGAAGCTGCCTTGCATTTCATCACATCTATAAATACCACTGTCATGCATTCTATTAAATCTGATATCTCTTCTGTAGATTCATCTAGTTACCATGTACAAGTGAGTTGTTTTGCTACAAGTGGGTTGCCATCAAGTACAACACATGCATCATAATGCCAACAATCTCTCCCTTTGGACTTGATGGCAACAAAAACACCAAGTCACTCTCCCCCTTTGACATCAAGGGCAAAGGGCGGACCAATATCTTCTCCCTCTAAGAGCAGAAGAATTTCATATCTGAATAGCTGAATATTAATCATGCTCCCCCTAGGCACATGCTGAATTCTTTGATTGAACTCCCCCTTTGTTCATGTTGAGATGTACTGTATCATCCATGCTCCCCCTCAGCACATGTAGAGTCTGCAAATATTTTCAAGAAAATAACATGACTCTATAACTCAACTATGAGAGTTTGACCTTCCTATCATCAATGACTCATACATACATTCATTCTCCCAACCAAGTGGGGATATACCACATACCAATTGTTTATACATGACTTAAATATTACATCATCCTTCCCATGCATAGTGGGGGTAAAAATTACATCATATGACCAAGAGGGATTCATCAAAAGACTACAATAGACAAAGACAAACTATTACATCATGGGTCTTCATATGGCATTTACATCGAATGATATACATGACATAGAGACCAAATATCTAAAACAAGATTATGATAGTTATTGGCAACTATCATCAGCAACATCTGTCAACAACATCCAGACCAACAACCTGTATATGTCCATCATTAGTCCCCGATATATGACAGTGTAAATCTCATCTGACAAAGTATGTCTGCATATAGATATCAACTCATCCTCTTGATTTCATCAAGATCAACTTGCTTCGTTTCCTTAGTAGAAAGAGACTTATCATAACTTCAGCATATGTCATATCTCAATCATTCACATTATATCATCTGTATGTGAAAAACACCATAGTCATCATCTATGATCATAACATTGTCATCAATAACAGTATGATCTTTCCATAAGAGCCTTCAATATATCGACCATGTATCATCACTAGGGAACATCCCACATCTGATAAGCATCAACCATGATAATCGACATATGTGAGTACCAACCTATCATCATAAGGTAAGAACTCAAAGTGATTAACTAAGCCATGTCTTCGAATATCCATGTCTTCAAATAGCTATGTCTCCATGCAACATGCAATAACACCATTCTCTTAGCCAACCAACAATATGCAACTTAAGTAATCATCCATGTATCCATCATACTGTATATCCATAAAAGAGATATCAATATGTATCTAGCAAGCCATGATCTTATGGTCATTTGTCAAGATTTCTTGATATCATCAATAGTAGCAATCTTCAACCGTGTGAGAACTAAGAACCATAAGAATCCTGCATCATAACTGTACTATATGATCTTTAGAAGGCATGATGACAGCAACATGAAAGAAATGAGTGGCTCATCATTAAATAATGAAGTTGTTTACTCAAGATTTGTACTTCTCCTTGTCCTTATGAAGATCATCATGTAAGCAATATATATGACTATATGCATCATCAAAGAATCATCCACAACCATCCATGAATCTGATCTGAAGACCAACTATGTGACCCCCAAGTATCATATGAGATTTTATCATGGGAAACTCATAACCGTAACATAGCAAGATGTATCATTTAGCCATATAAACATCATCATCATTGATTAGGTACCAAAGACTTCTAAACATAATGCCAATAATGCTTTATTAGAAGCATAACATGTTCTCCCCCTGAACCTTTTCAATCTGTTTACTGTCAGATCTGATCATGCACATATCAACAAGAAGTTTCAAGGCATCATCAACAATCAGATATACATCAAGTTAACTTCTGAGGATCAAAAACAACATCTTATGAGTATCAATATATTTCCACACATTATCAGCAGATTGTAACCATCATCAAATGGAGAAGTAATTGACTGAACCAAATCAGATCCTTTTTCCTAAGTATGTCCCACTGATTTTCCTCAAACTAACATATACGCCACTGTGCAGTGTCTAACTCATGTATATACGTGACTTCTCTTCATGAAACTTGCGTATGAGATTTAGAACATTGAAGTTTCACACTTTCAGCTTCCTCTGTGTCTGAAATGTCTGTACATTGTGCTGTGCCACATCTTTCTAACTATACTTCCTTCTTCTTCCATATCTTCAAGTGTGATGATGTTTTCTCCTTTCGGTATGGTTCTGGTGCTTTGTTCCTGCATTCCTTAGCTATATTTCCAAGCTTGTTACATGCATAACATCTCATATGTTTCATATTCCTTCTATAGAAGTCAATGGCTTTGTGACCAAACATAGTGCAAGCAAAACAATATCCCTTAAAGTACCTGGAACGTGATGATCTTTCTGTGTGACGGTCTTGAACCATTCTACTTCTTCAGCTAGCTGCAACATGTCCAAAATTATGACATACATAACATTCAACATTATTCATTTGAGGAAATAACTGACTATCACTTCCACAGTTAGGAGTAAAAGATTTTCTTTGAAGAATTCTTTCCTTGGTTGTTGATGGGATTGACCTCTCATCTCCTTGTTGAGCATTTCAGATTTCACATTAGATTTCCTTGTCTTACTTTGTGAACTAGATTCACCTTCAACAAATTCATGAAATCCAAGACCAGTTTTGATGGCAGGAGACCTTTGAGTACTAAGAATATCATCCAAGATCTTAATACTGTCTTGAAATCGTAAGAGCTTATCCTTTTCTTCTAATTTATATTTTAGAATATTTACCTCAACCTGATGTTGCTCTTGCTTTTCAAGATACTGCTTCTTTATGATTCCTTCAGCTTTTCTTCCTTCTTCCAATTGATGTCGTAATTTAAGAACTTCGTTTTCTTGTTTTCCAAGAGCTTGGAGTAGTTCTTTATTCTGCTTATTTGATTCTTCAAGATCTTCTTTTAGCAAGAGGATCTTAGCTTCAAGACTTTCATAGTAATTGGATCTATCTCTAATTTTCTTGATTGTTGTGCTCCTTTCATTTACTTCATTTCTTAATGATGTCACTTCATCTTGTAGCTTTTGACATTGATCTTCCTTTTCCTTGAATTGCTTCCTTACCTTGTTTCCTCTAGTTGAGCTTTTAGTTTGGTAGCTTCTTCTTTGGAGGCACATTCCCTTTTGTCCAATAGATCTTGTTGATCTCTAATTTTGTCCGTAAGCCTTTTAAATTCTGCTTCTATTTGATATCTTTCTTCCTCACCCATAAGAGCAAATTCAATTGTTGCGCTATCACTTTCATCATCTTCAAATGGATGGAGAAATGTATCACCAGAGGATAACAAATTCATACCTGATAGTTATTTTGCTTGTTCATCTTCATTTTGAGGTGATTCTGAATTTGAAATGTTGCTTTCACATATTCCCCAATTGATTCTCCCACTATCATAGTTCCTCTTAGATGTCTTCTTCTTCTCAGGTGCTTTTTTCTTTAGCTTCTTTCCCATTATTCTACAGATCTCCTTCAAACGATCAAGCTTCTATCAAAGGACCTGCTCTAATACCAATTCTTGAAATAATACTGAGGAGGGGGGGGGGGTGGTGAATCAGTATTAGTCAAGTCAACAATATTTTTCTTTTCTTACTCAATTTCATATACGCTACTTCAATGAAGGCAACCCGCATGTGTACACAACTATGTTTAAGGAAACAAGCGTATATCCAGCAAACTAATGATTATGTTAATTCATCATATGTTGATATTTAATCTGAGTATCAATACTTTATTAAACTTTCAACAGTAACCATGTGTAGTTAATAACATAAAGAACCATCACACATAAGCATCACACATGAACACCAAGATGTAAGGTGGAACCCCAATGTGGGTAAAAACCGCTTGCTGATGTCGTCTCTGTCTTCTTTTAATAATAAGAAAATATCTTTACAACAATGTATTAGTGCAGACTCATACCAATATGTAGGCTTCTACCTGCAGAAGGCTACAACCTTCTTTCATTCTCCAGCTTCTACTGGAAGGGAGATATAACTCCCTAGATCTTGTACTAGTCGACATATTTACTAGTACATAGGTGCCAACCTACAGAAGGCCATGACCTTCTTTCTTCCTCCAGGTACCACGTTTCATAAATTTTTAGACTGGATACTCTTGGAACTCAACACCATAATCTAAAGGCCACGTTTCATCCAATTTTCATACTGGACCCATCAACAACATTGAAGCTCAAAATCAATCACCACTGTAATACAACTATTGCATTATCCATTCATTGAATACTCAATCATTACTCTCTGAATCACCCAACAACTTAATCACTGAAACCCTGTCATCAAAACACAGTCACTAGAACACAGAGAAGAACCCAAAACTCTGCAACAATATTCAGAGCCAACTGTATCATCAAAAACCATGCATCAGAGTGCATATGCTACTTGGAAGAGCTGAACCAGTGTGTATACGCAACTTCACCAAAGCGAACCAACGTATATGTCATCAAATACTTACTTATAACTTCGTTTCACTTCCCGATTTTAGACATACCCAGATCATTACATTAAAAAGGATAATACGTGTGTTAGCAACCAGATATAGTCCATTAGATCACATAAAGATAAGTCATTATGATCCTGATCCATTATTAGGTCTCATCCATCAACACTAAAGCTAATCACAATCAACTAATTTGAATATGCAGAATACTGTCACCAACAAACAGTCACTAGAACTCAGAACTTTGCATCAACAACCAGAACCACCTGTAAATTCAAACATCATAGTTCATATGGTATACACTACTTAGATGTGTCTAACCTGCATGTATACGCCCTTTTATCAAAGTCAACCAATGGATACATCTATAAATATTCATTCATAATTTTGCAACTATTCTAGACTTCAGTTATCCCCAGATGATAATATTTACAAAACATCACAAGCATCAATATACAGATCTAGAAAAAGCATGATCAAACCATATAGAGATCATTTATTCCAAGCCATAAGATCTTGATCCATCATTAGATCTTGTCCTCCATCAAGCACTGAGATTCCTCCTTGGCTCAGATCAAGCAAAGCATCATAAACCCATAACTTGCACATTGGATCTCACACTTCATCAGATATTCGAGACTTGCATCTTGGCCTAATGATCTTCTCCTTTTATAGTCTTAGGCCTTTCTCAATACCATGGTCCAAAACCACGTAGGACCAATACCTTGGACCCAATACCTAGGGTCAATACCTCAGACCAAATACCATGGACTAATACCAAAATACCATGGTCCAAATATCACAGACCAAAACTTAGTTTCCGACATGTACACACCTTTCCTTCTGTGAAAGTGTGTGTGTACGTTATACGCATATTTGTATAAAGTGAACCTGCGTGTATACGTGACTTGGTATATAGTGAACCTGCATATACCTTTATTTCTTCATTCTTGTTGCTTACCTGCTATACTGTGATCTTTCATCTGAGAGAGTTGCCTTCTGAACTGATTCCTTGAAGCTGCCTTGCATTTCATCATATCTATAAACCCCACTGTCATGCATTCTATCACATCTGATATCTCTTCTGTAGATTCATCTAGTTACCATGTACAAGTGAGTTGTTTTGCTACAAGTGGGTTGCCATCAAGTACAACACATGCATCATAATGCCAAAATAAACCACCTCCATCCTCACACTACCGCGATCTCACCTAAAACAGTCCGGAGATCACAAAATGGAACCAAGTTTTGATTCCTCAATATTCCTTCACCATCCCTTGAGGAATTTTCTTGCCTCCACCCACCTGTTGAGGGCTTCCCGAAGAAAACATCTCGACCCCCAACCCTTGGGGATTTTTCTGAGACCACCTCACTCGGATCCAAATCCTTCTGACAATCCAAAGCTCAACCAAGAATGAATCCAATCACACCATGACTATCCAAAAAATGAAAAGCAAGGCTAAAACCACTGACAGAACCTGACAAAACTCATGCCAATGACAATAAATGAAGCAAATACACACATGCATATACCATGCATGAAAAAACCAACTATGAAATCATACATGCAACTTGTTACTTGCAAGTATTCTTATTGAAGCCGCTTGATCCAACTTTTCCTTGCTTGATCCTTACTTTCCTTGTCCTTTATTTGTGTTAGCATTCCGTAAATTTCCCTAAGTTGAGGAGACAAATTCCAGAGGTAACCACAACCACTTTTAGGCTAGGATCCAACCCTACTAGCCTTGGATAGGGCTCTCTCACTAGGTTTTCACTCAGTCAATCAAGTGACTGAAATATTTCTAGATCTTAGGCTGGTTATGAGGATAAAAAAGGTAGGTTTAAGTTTTTGTTTGAAGCTAGGTGAAAGAAGGAATATCAACTTCGAATAGGCTCAGTATAGTTAATGATTCAAGTGAATAAGGGATGATGATGATATTTTGAGCTGGGGCATGATAGGAAGCTCGGTTGATAATTAACCAAGTTTGGTTGTAGTGAGTGGATGAGTGTAGCATCAAAAGGTGACAATAAGAGCATCAAACTATAGATGGATTCAAATTTCCATTAAAAGAAAAGGAAACACGTGAATGTTCAACTAATATAAAATAGAGCACAAAGTGAATTTTGCAAAATTCCTTTAAGCTGAGCATGAAGAATTATTTTCACACCATGGAAAAAGTTTAAACATTGATAACAAAGAGGATACACATACCAACATGAATCTGACACAAGAATCTCTGTCAAAACACCTTCTGCCTTCTTCTATTCACTTGAGGAAATGATATAAAAATGCAAAATTTGCATACCAACTTCTTCACACTGACCAACCTTTTTTCCTTTACATGTACATCATAATATAGAGTTTTTTCCCACCTCTAGGGGTCGAATTCCTCATTAGGAATGTTGTTCCTAACTTCTACAAGAAAAATAGAACTAATTGTTAAAAACTAGGGACTTGTTTAAACCAATTCTTTTCTAAGCATTTACATTAATTCCTCAGCCACAAATCGAGCTTGTTTGCATCCAAATGTTTTATTACAATTACTAACAACTAAAAAACAAATTACATCATTTTTTGACTAAGATAACTCGCTCAAAAAGATGATTGTCTGGTTTCGTAGCGCATCAACGAGTTTTGCAGCAAGTTGAAGTAGCCCTCCATGTTCTGTATGGTTGCAGCCCTCCTCTGACAAAATGGAGCAAATGGGTGTCTTTAAAATATATCTGTGATGGTTCTGAACATCTGAGATAGGATTCACAGTGCTTGCAGACCTCCTTATTGACTAACCCCCACTTTCGTAACAAAACTGTTAACTTTCGTAGCACCTTGAGCAATAGCCTGTATTTTGTGAATATCTCCCAAACGATGAAACCTATTGAGCTGAAATTTTTATAGCATGTTACTACAATCATGAAGCTTCTCCACAACAAATTTGGGCCACATCCGACTCATGAATCTTGAGAAAATCCAAAAATGGTTGTACATGATGGTGGCTCATTTCTTAAAAATCGTGAAGGATTTTCGGCTTAAATTAACTGATTTTATGCATCTCACCCCCTTGCATATACTGTGAGAATTTCAGGGAAAATGGGTACAGGGTTTAAGGGATATGGTGAAAATACATTTGTGCAAAGCACTTTCGTAGCATGTCTGCAACTTTCACATCAAATCCTCCTATGAGCTTGCAACCTTCTTCTTTGACCTTTGAACTACTCCAAGATGAATTCTAGCTTCAAATGGAGGAGAATGAGAGACTTTCAAACAAATTCAAACACTTCATGCCACCAAAACCTCCTTTTGGAATGATAATGGACCACTTGATGATGTGAAAGATGTGATGAGAGGGGCATCTTTTGCAATGGTGAACTTGACATGACACCAACATAAAAAACTTATGATTGACCAATTCTCTCATGACATGACCACTAGACTCTTCTATAATGACAAATGACCCCTTATGACCTTACAATTTGAATTATGGCAAAAATACTCCTTTTTCGACTTAAAATATTTACAATGACACTATTGACAAATTTGGCCTCTTTGTACAAAAACCCCTTTAGACCATGACACTCATGAAACTAGAACTAATATTTACAAAACTTACCTCAAATGAAATAGTAGGACAAAAGTGACTGGGATTCCTATATTATAGGACCTTAACAGATGACCCTGTGCAAATCTTGATGGAGCTAGCCATTTGCAATTGGAATAATGGGTGGAGTGGTTTGGACCACTTTAGAAATATTCTATTTTTCAATATTGATGAAGTCTCATTTGAATCCCATCAATTATTCAAGTTAAATCAATTAAATTGAACCCCCTCCTCAAAAAATGTGAAATTTCTCGAGAAGTTGTTGTGCCATGGACCATCAAATTTTTTTGTGGTTAATTTCCTTGATCAATGGGATCCACATCACTTTTTTTGACATGATTTTGACCCTTGTGAATTTCCACCTCATTTTTGAGTATTTTCCACTTGGAGATATTTTTTATTTTCTCCCAATTATATTTGCCAGTTTTTGCCAAAACATAGAAAAATGTGTTTTGAGGGCTAAATAATGACTTTTTGACCCTCAAAGTGTCTTAGCATAAAGTTGAGGTGTAGAGGTATAATTTTGAGTACTCATATCCCCTACAGCTTCTCTAGACAACACTTATTACATCTTACATCAAAAATTTATTAAAAATCCCACCATGCAGAAAATTTTTAACAATTAAAAATTGACACTTAGACTTAACCAAATTTTGTGAAACTTTAAATATGATCTAATATGATAATATACATTTACTCTAGATACTAAGACTTACCTAAGACTTTAGCATCAAGTTGCACTCCAGATTTGGGTATATCTGGGAGAAAAACTCAACTAATTATAAGTGTTAAAAAAACACATATAATTTGCTAAGGAAAAAAAAACTACCTAGAGTGAACTCACTTACTAGTAAAGTGCTAAGCAACCTAGGCATGTTACATGACTATTTTTCATCATACTAGAATCATTTTTACAACATCCCTGTAGGGCTACAAAATCTGAGAAAAAAATGACGAGAAGAAGAAGAAAGGGGCTTGAAAGTCCTGATGAAGTTTGGAACTTTGTCTGATTTGATGCTGCTGGAATGCTCTAAGTGTACTTTAATTATGGAGCCTTTGACAAATTGAAATGCAACTTTAGTGGTCAACATCTCGCTCCACATGGGGACACACACTTTCATGAAAGCATGCAAGAACCTGAAATCTGCATTTGAGTCAAACAAAGTACATAAGTAGCATCCATTCACATATATATCCAGAAATCATCATAAAAAATCAAATGTTGAAATAGAAACACTATTCTACTATACCAAAATAAAAAATACTCTAATAACTTGAAATAGAAATCTAAACTAAGAGCATGAAATAGAAATTATGAAATGAAATCTAATCTAATCTAAGAGAGTAAGGTTAGAAATACAATAGAAGGATGCCCCATGGCATCATATATCTTATTTGGAGAAGAAATTGAGCATTTGGCCATTTGTTGGTAATCAAGTCGCTCTCCATCCAAAGTGCTCAAGTGAAAGGGATTTTGTCATGTTGATCCTCTAATGATGTATGGTCCAAGCCACAAGATGTCAAACTTTCCATGACTTCTTGACTTCTCCTTCCTGCGATCCCACAAGAGTACCATATCTCACTGTTGAAAAGGCCCAACTCTAGAGGATTTGTCAAAATTCTTCCTAGTCTTCGCTTGATTTTTACAAATATGCTCAAAATATCTTCTTTTGGTTTCATCCAACTCCACTATCTTATCAATCCTACACTAAACAACATCCTTCATCCTTCTCAGAAGTGAAATTCTGAAGGAGTTGGTAAGCTGGAAGCCTGAGGTGCAGCTGTAAGGTAATGTCCAAGCCATATACAAGTTCAAAGGGAATCTTTCTAGCATAACTATTTTTCATAATTTTCTCTGCCAACAATGCATACTTGATTTTACTATCCCAAGCCCTCTTATTACACCCTACTATCTTTTTGGTAATGGTGATTAATTTTTTATTACTAGATTCTGCAAGACCATTACCCCCTGGATAATAGTTTGAAGGATGGGACAAAATAATGCCATACTTAAAACAAAAAGATAAGAACTCTGAGGAGCTAAAAGTATTGGCATTATCAGTGGTTATTTTGGTTGGGAACCCAAATCAAGTAATAAAATTATCTTCAATGAAGTCCATAACAAATTTATCAGTGGTGTTTTTCATAGGAATGACTTCTACCCACTTATTAAAATAATCAGTAGCTATCAAAATCTAGGAGTATCCATTGCTAGCAATTTCCATAAACTTTCCTATGAAATCAAGACCCTAATGTTGAAAAGGATTCTCCAGAACCACTAATTGTAAGGGCAAAGCAACTAACTTCTGCGTCCCAGTGAACAATTGACATGCTTAGCAATTTCTAACATATTTGTGCACATAAAAAAAATAGAAGGCTAATAATAACCAAATCTTACGATTTTCTGGCCTGTTGTCTTCGCGGAATTACGTCCACTACAAAATCCTGTATGAAACTTGGAAATAAGCCTTTATGCCTCAACTTCATCTATGCATCTAAGTATTACCCCCTCCAGATTTCTCCATCCAAGACCATATTGCATAATGAAATACGTAGTTGCTTTCAACCTCAAAGCTCTCCTCTTATGACCAAGTGGCTAGGACATGAAAGATTATGGAAATAGTAAATAATATCACTATACCACTCAAGTTCCCCTAATATTTGAAGCTCAAGTGAACATGATACCTTCAATTAATCATTTTGACAAATCATACCTAAATCCTTCTCATTCCCTTCAGTCAAAATCTGAGCCAACCCCTGGCCTTTAACTAGCTTTGTGGGCCTGATGTCTAAATCATACCCCTGAATCTTCATGACCCATCTAGCTCTAGTACCTAAGTAATTAGTCTGATTCAATATATCTTTTACTGCGAAGTGTCATATGAAAGAAATCACTTTAGAATATCCCACATAAGTTCTGAAATGATTAAGAGATTTAACCAAGGCACACAATTTATTTTCCATGGTATTATATTTCAATTTGGAACCCTAAAGTGACCTACTCATAAAAACAATTGACAACTCATACCCTTCATCATTTTTCTGTAGCAGCACACCTGCAATAGTATCCTTTGAAGTGAAACAAGATATCATAAATTCCTTAGAATAATCCGGGATAACAAGAACATGAGCCTTAGCAATAAAAATATTAATCTCCTGAAAAGATTTCCGACCATCATCTCCCCATACAATTAACATCTTTCTTAAAAAAACTATGGATAGGCTTAGCAATCTTTGCATAGTTCGAAATAAACCTCCTAAGAAAAATAATCTTTGCTAGGAAGGATTGGAGGTATTTAATATTGTGAGGCAATTGGGATCTTTTGAATTGCCTCAACTCTCTCAGGATCAATCTTGATCCCATCCTTAGAAATGATGTGCCCAAGTAACTTTCCCTTAGTCACTCCAAACACAAACTTAGCAGGATTCATGGAAATCCCATACTTTCTGCACCTGTCAAAAAATTGCCTTAGCCGACCAATGTGAGCAATTCCATATTTAGAAAACACCGTAATATCATCTCGATATATCTCAATGATTTTTCCAATTAAGCTCTTAAAGGCATAATCCATAGCCCTTTGAAAAGTTTCCCTCACATTGGTCAACCCAAAAGGCATCCTTAGATACTCAAAAGTTCCCCACAGTGTGGTGAAAGTTGTCTTATGCCTATCTTCCTTTTTAACCAAGACTTGGTTGTACCCCAAGAAACCATCTAATAATGACACAATGCCTAATCTAGTTACCCTTTGCAACAAAGTATCCATATAAGGCAAAGGATAGTTATCCTTCTTACAGGCTAAGTTTAGGTTCCTAAAGTCATCACACAGTCTAATCAATCCATTCTTCTTCCTAACTATCACCAAATTCGAACACCATGTAGAATGATGAGTATGTGTAGTAATCCTAGCTGCAAGCATCTTCTAAAGCTCCTTATTAACCAAGGGGGTAACTTAGGATTAATCTAACTAAGTTTCTGGCAGAAAGGTTTAACATTTTCATCTTTCAAAGGGATAGTATGTTCCATAACATCCTCCCTATAACCTTTTAAATCATCATATGAAAATGCTAACACATATCTATATTCAAGAAGAAAATTAACTAATTTCTTCCTTTCTTCTTCACTAGTACCTTTACCAATCTTAATAATCTTTGGATCATGGGAGGCACCAATATTTACTTTTATGAATTCCCCTTGATCAATCTTCTTTTCTTCTTTCCTCTTTATGGCATCATGCCTATCAAAAGGTAGCTCTAAGGCTACAAGACCCTGGGAGTGGGATTTGTCACATTTTTACACTCCGCATAATTGCACCCTTCCTCCTTGTAGCCAATTTTGAAATCCTAGAAATACTCTATATTATTTAGAGAATGAATCATTTGACTTTCATTGTTAAAAACCTGTCAATGCTCTATATTATCAGGAGCTGATGGCCTAAACATTGTTAATTTAAAAATTCAGGGACAAATTCCCTCCTTTGGACAACCTTCCTCATTAAGAAAGATCCCTCATAGCCCTTGGAAGAATATAATTTGGTTAGGAAAAAATGTATTTTTAAGGTGAAAAACCTACATGTGCACAAAATTACAGGTCGACTTTAAACAGAAATTAGGCACCCCTTGGAAACGTATAAATATGAGACAAGTCATCTTCATTTGGACACATCTCTCACAAATTCATTCTTCTTCTATTGGAGGCTTGATAATTTTTTTGCTTTCTTTAGATTGGTTCATACAAGTGTGTAATTGTAGGGTCTGAGCTAACATATGCGAGGAGAAGAAATTAATCCGGAGCTATAGGGTTGGATCGATGAAAATTCGGCTACAACCGATCTATTGATAGGGTGCTCCCTATAGCTGGAGGGATACAACCACATTAATGGTCACTAGGTCCTTGCGATTGTGACCTAAGATATTGTTGAATGTTGACAAAAAACTTTGATCAGTTTTTGAGACTTTGACATAGATCAAATTTGTTTGTTGAGCCCATCTTTTGGATACTGTCTGGTTGGTTTTGTTGGATAGTCAAAGGATTGACCTTGACTCTTGATTGGTGAATTATATCATTATACTCTCTTTGTTGAACATTTTATGACAATCTAATAAGAAGAATAATTTGAAACAGTTTTCCCCCTTATGGGGTTTTCCCCTGGTCTTTGACCAAATTTTGTGTCTCTCTTGTTATTGCTCTTTATTGTCTTCTATTGTACATTGTATTTATTGTTTATCTACAATTTCTATTGACCATTATAAGATTAAATTGTTTTGAAATATTGTTAATTGAAGGTAAGAATTGGGCTAAAGTGATTGTAACAACATATAACAATGGAAAATTAACATGATATCAGAGCCAAGGTGAAGACAAGCCCAAGGAGAGAAGAGACAAGATAAATCATTCTTGAAAGAAGCTAAAGGAGCCTATTTGATTTGGTCAAGAAGTCTACCTCTTACTTCAAGGGTTCAACGAAGTTGGGTGACTCATGAAACTTTGTTGCTCGGTAGATCAGGTTGGAAGTGATATTGGATGAATATGATGTCTTGGAATATGTGGAAGGAAAAAGTTCTTGTACCTTCGGAAAATGCTACCACTGCTTCTAAATCAAAATACAATAAAGGTGAGCTCAAAGCCAATAAAATCCTTGTTTATGGTTTGCAAGATCATTTACTTGTTTATGTTGGTAGCTTGAAGAAGTCTAAGGATATTTATGACAAGCTGGTCTAGATGTATGAATTCAAAAACTTGAATCACATCCTCTCCTTGAAAAATAAACCCAAAGAGATGAAGATGAATAAGGGGGAATCCATGTAATTATATATCATGAGAGTATATCACCTAAGGGATCAATTCCAATCTGCTGGTGAACAAATATCTAACAAAGAGTTGGTGGTGGTGAGGCTTCAAGGTCTTCCTCTTGTTTGGGAAACCTTCATTACTATTCTAATAAATAATAATTTTCTTTTGATATTTGATGAGCTCATTAGTAAATGCACTCAAGAGGAGACTGAGGTGATTGCAAGAGGAGAGATTCAAAAGCATGAAGAAGGATAGCCCTCTACATTCGTTGCCCAAGACAAGAAGAGGAAAGCAAGAGGAATACCATCTGGTTCAAGAAGGCCTCCATCTAAATCAAAGGAATCCAAGAGAAGGTGAAGTAGAATTGAATGCTTTAACTGCCATAAGCATGGCCATTATGCTTGATAATGCCCGAAATATAGAAATGATTCAAGTTCCAACGACAACAACAATCGAGGCTTCAACAACAATAGGTTCAATGATCGAATAAGAGGAGATGATCGAAGAAGAAGAGATGATAAAATAAGAAGATATGATAAAAGAAGAAGAGATACTCCAGATAATTAAGAAGAAGGCCATTTTCCTCAAAATAGCTCAAGGAACTCCATGTATGAAAATAACGTAGCTGCTAGTCAATCTAAATATATTCTTATTTATGCTCTTTCTAGTTCTTCCCCTCCAGATTCATATGATAGTTAGCTACTAGATAGTGGGGCTTCTAGACACTTCTCTGGATACCGGGAAGTCCTCTCAAACCTGGTTGAGAGGGAGACTGATTTGAAAATCATCCTTGGAGATAACTCTACATATCCTATGGAGGGTTTTGCTTTTGTCAAATTTCATTTGGACTCTGGTGAATCCATTGTTATTCACGATGTTATATCTATTCCAGGACTAAAGAAGAACATGGTATCTATATATGCTTTGGAGGACAAAATGATGAGAGTAGCTTTAATCAAAGGAAAATTCCTCACATGGCCTATGGAATCCTGTATGAGGGATGCATTTACCATGGGATCACGAGTTGAAGGACTCTATAGAATAAGTGGAAGACATCTACTAGAAATGGTCCACGACATCAATCATCAAAGCGAGCTATGGAACCAAATATTGGCACAACTACATTATGAAGCCCTACCGAAATTGAAGAAGTTTGTTTTTGGGATGCTTGATGTTCAAGCTAGTCATGATGGAGTATGTCTAGGATGTGCTAGTGGAAATAAGACAAGGTGACCATTCCCCTCTAGTAAGAAAAAGACAAGTGATATTCTTCAACGCATTCATTCTGATCTATGTGGACCCATGACAATGCACTCTATTGGTGGACATCTCTATTACACAATCTTTATTGATGAATTCTCCAAGAAGACATGGATATACTACTTGAAGCATAAGGACGAGGCTTTCGATATGTTCAAGGACTTCAAGGCATTGATAGGCCAATCCTGATTACACAAAAAATTTCATTATCTTTTCTTTTGCCTTAGAGCATACTATTGCAGTAGTGTTGATGTAGAAAAAACCAGGAGTGTCATGAGCAGCCTATAGATTTTTTTTTTCTTCAGTAGAGGATTAAGGGATGCTGCTTTGAAGTATATTATAATGGAGAAGCAAGCCTTTGCCTTAGTGAATGCCGTGAAAAACTTCAGGGTGTACATTTTACATTCTCACATCATTTCTTTTGTTCCCTGTATTGTGGTAAAGGATATCCTTGCTCAAAATGATCCAGAAGGAAAGAGAGGTAAGTGGATAGTTGTCATTTTGGAATATGACATTGAAATCAAGACAATTGTAACCCCTGCTCCTCTTAGGTCTACCAAAGCAACCGACCAACCGTGGTAAACATGCGATGAGAGAGCTCACTCTAAGGGATTCAACCTCCTTGTTGACCTTAAGGAAATGGAATCAATGGAACATATCAAACAAACCCATCCACATCAGTAACAACACCCTCAGGAGACATGTCATCTGCTCAGACATGTTGGCCCTAAATCCCACTGATGTTTTTTGCCTTTTAACCCATGGGTGCTCTCATGTTATAGGCATGACAACATCCAAAACCAAAAATCGCACTCACAGGCCTATGTGCCAGTGTCCCTAGACTCTTTTCAGTAGACCTCTGTCAGCGTCCCCGAGATTTGAGCCACTTTTCTAGCCCAGAATCCCGACCTCTTCCCAAAACTTGTTACAACCTTCAGAATCCATCAAAGACATGATGGCAATGCTAATAAATCAAAATCAACCTCACGATTAGGCTCGAGCATCCCCAAGTGAGACTGAAATTCTGTCAAACACTTGGCATCAATGCATCCTACAGGTGTAGGATACAAGACAGAACATGAATGACTAAAAGAACTTATGAAACATAACCAAAAGGATCACCACCTTCTCCATTGAACTGTTATAATATAAATTAGGTCTCGCATCCATCCATTTTACAATTACAAGTAAATACATGAAATAACCATGACATGAACCAATTATATAACCATGCTTATAACCAACATAAAACCATATAAATATCAGAGATATGACAACCATTAAATCCACATATAAACAAGTGTAAAAGAACTTATCTTTCATTAATCATAGCCAAATTCGACCAGGTTCGAGACTTCCACGTACCACCCGACCATAGACATGGCTGAACCAAATCTCTCTTTCAACCAGTCACCCCAGTGCCATATTCCAAGCATGAATGTGGGATCTCATAGAACAACCAATCCAAGAACAACCAAGGGAATCTAGAGGTTAAACCACCTCCACCCTCACCAAACCGTGATCACACCAAACTTGGTGCTACGATCACAACCAGGCCAAACTTAGAATACCATCCAGAATCCATCACTATCCTTGTGGAATTTTTCGTCTCCTTGTCTCTCACGCTTTACTGCAATCCAATCCTAGATCACTAGGCCCTAAACCGAGAGCAATCACACAGGATTTACCGCAATCCAAACTCAGATCACTAGGCCCTAAACCGAGACTTCTCCTTTAGGCTTTATTATGCATCTCGCCAAAATTGGTCAAGGGATTCCTAGGCCTTTGGGAATGAACCTTGAGATCACCTCCGCTTCGGATTCCGAAATCCATCCGGCACACTAAAGCTCAAAGTTGAGATAAACATCCCAACATAACATGGCATCCGGAAAAAGGCAAGGCTAGGCTAAAAACCATTGTCATAACTCGGCAAAACCATGCCACCAGCAACAAGAGAACCATACAAAAACATGCAAAGCCATGTATGTCCAAACTAGATAGGAAATCACACATGCAAAAGGTTACCTGCAAGTATTCCAGCTGAAGCTTCTTGATCCTTCTTTCCTTGATCCTTGCTTTCCTTCTTTCCCTTTGCTTGCTTTTTCCTTCCTTGCTCCACAACTAGAGTGCTCTAAGAAAACTTTAAGTGACGAAGAGTGAGAGAGAGAATAATGAGAGAGCTCCAAATGTAATCTGGAAAAAGGTTACCAACTGATCCTCAAAAACCTTTTTATTAATGAGGCCTCTATTTTCTTCATTTTCCATTATTTTCCTTCAATTTCCTCCTCACATGCAACCTCTTACCTTTCACCTTACTTTTCTCATAATTTCCTTTATTTTCATAAATAAATGTGCCAAAATGCCTTTTTTATTTTTAATGCATTTTATTTAGTCTTTGCCAATTTTCCTTAGCCAAAACACACATCCAGTGATGCCCACTAGGATATCTTTGCCCAACATTCAACTTGGAATAAGTGTCCCTTAACCGTGGTCTTATTTTTCCTTTATTAACTTTTATTACATGAAATTTTCACCAAGTTTGTTACAGAACCCTCCCCCTTGGGGAAAATCATCCTCAGTGTTAAACCACACCATGACCTCAACAAAACCACTGAAAAATGAACATACTGCCCATGGATCTTTATATCTTAGCTCGTTGCAGTATTTACAACGAAAGAACTGCTCAAAATCAAAACATCATGACAACATGACAAGATAACAACCATAATAACATGACACTCATACCACTTATTGGAGATTTATAACTTAGCTCATGGCGGTATTTACATCCATATACATATACATGCATATACGAAAACATCAACAAAACATATGCCAAACATATACCAACATCAAACCAACACTGCTTTGCCTCAACCAATAAACAATGAAGGATAAAGGGCCCACATCTGATCCACCATCTCCCATGTAGCTTCTTTAGGCCCAAAATACTTTCACTACACTTTAACTTGCTCTATGGTTTTGTTCCTGAGCATGAGATGTTTCCACTGCAATATGCACTGAGGTTGCGGCTGGAACTCTCCTTATTGCTCCACTTGCAATACAAACCAATCAATAACATGATCAAAATCCTTTATATAATTCTTAAGGAATGAAATATGGAAAACAGCATGAAATTTCATTGTTGGAGGCAGTGCAAGTCGACATGTCACTGGTCCAATCCTCTCAAGGATCTCGAAAGGTTCACAATATCGTGGTGCCAACTTGGCACATGAACCAATCATCAAAGATATTTTTTTGGCCTTGATGCGTAAATACACATGCTCCCCAACCTGAAACTCCTTGAATACCTTGTGTTGATCCTCATAACTCTTTTGTTTATCCTGTGATACCTTTAGATTCTTCTTTATAACCTGCATTTCTGCTCCATGTCTACCAACATATATGGTCCAATAAGTACCATGTTCACTGAATCACTCCAGCTGATGGGAGTGTTTCAACCCCGTCCATAAAATGCCTCGAAAGGACTCATCCTAATTGACTCCTGATAATCATTGTTGTATGCAAACTCAACCAATGGAAGATACTCCCATTTCTTTTGCTGGTGCATCACGTACATCCTCAACATATCCTCCAAGATTTTGTTGATCCTCTCTGTCTGTCCATTTGTTTGCAAATGATAAGCTGTACTAATGGCCAAATCTATATCCAAGCCTGCAAATAGCTCCTTCCAAGACTTGGAAGTGAACTTTGCATCCCTGTTCGACACAATATTCTTCCGAACACCATGCAGTCTCACTATCTCTTTGATAAAAACCAGTGCTACCTCACTGGATGAATATGTAGTCTTTACTGGAATGAAGTGAGCTACCTTTCTCAACCTGTTGACCACGACCATAATAGAATCATGTTGCCTCACTGTCCTCGAAAAACTTGTAATGAAATCCATGGAAACGACCTCCCATTTCCATTCTAGAACTGCTATAGGATGTAGTATACCACGTGGATGCTTACATTTCGCCTTTACCTACTGACAATATAAACATCTAGCCATGAACTTTTCCACTTCCTTCTTTAGATTCGACCAATAGTAGAGCTTCTTTACTGCCATCAACGTCTTCTGATATCCTGGATGACCCGAGTATGGATTGACGTGAAACTCCCTCAAGATAAGCTTCTTGAGCTCACTGTAATTCGGTACATAGATCCTATCTCTAAACCTCACCAAACCATCTGCTGTGAGATGATAATTTGCATCTCGATCACCTGTACATGTATCTGTTCCTATGATTTGTTGTAACCTGTGCATAATTTCCATGTATTTGTCATCCCGCTATCTTGCTTGCAAGTTCCTATCCTATAACTCTGTCCCATAAGAACTCATAGTTGTTATATTATTTACCTATACCTTCCTTCTAAGAGCATCTACAACCCAGTTCTCCTTCCCTTTAATGTATCTGATCTGGAAGTTGAACTCACTAAGGGTATCCAACCATCTAGCTTGCCTGGAATTTAGATTCAGTTGGTTAAACCAATACCTAAACCCACTGTGATCACTCATCAATGTAAACCTCGTGCCCATAAGATAGTGTCTCCATGTCTTCAATGCATGTATAATCACTGCTAACTCAATATCATGCGTCAGATAGTTCTGCTTGTGCTCATTCAATTTCTGTGACTCATAGCACACTACCTATCCTTCTTGCATGAGAATTCCACCAAGTCATCTCTTGCAAGAATCTATACATACTGCAGACTCCTTTTCCAGATTTGCAATATTTAGTAGTGGTGCATGAGTCAACAACTGCTTAAGCTGCTCAAAACTAACCTCACATTCTTTTGTCCATTCGAACTTCGTACCTTTTCACTGCAATGATGTGATAAGATATTCAATGCGTGAGAAGTTCCTGATGAACCTCCTATAGTAACCTACCAATCTCGTAAATGATCTCACCTCATCCACATTCTTAGGGTCTACCCACTCCATAATAGCCCTTATCTTTTCTGGATCCACTACTATGCAATCCTTGGAGATAACATGCCCCAAGAAATCTACCTCAGTCTGAAAAAAGCTGTGCTTGCTAAGTTTAGAATACAACTAATGCTCTCTTAGCAATCTCAACAATTCTGTTAAATGCTCAGCATCTTCTTCCTCATTCTTAGAATATACCAATATGTCATCAATGAATACAATAACAAAATTGTCCAGATAAGGACGCAACACACTATTCATCAAACACATAAATTTAGCTAGAGCATTAGTCAAACTGAATGGAACAACAACAAACTCATAATGCCCATACCTGGTCTTGAACACAGTCTTAAAGATATCCTCTTCCTTGATGCGTACAAAATGGTATCCTGATCTCAAGTCAATCTTAGATAACACTGTTGCTCCCTTCAACTGATCAAACAAATCATCAATCCTCGGCAATGGGTACCTGTTCTTGATCATTACTTTGTTCAGTTGCATGTAATTAATGCACAATATGAGAGTACCATCTTTCTTCTTTATGAACAACGCTGGTGCACCCCAAGGCAATACACTTAGCCTAATGTATCCCTTGTCAATCATCTCCTTTAACTGCAAATTCAACTCTACCAACCCAGGTGTGTTCATCTTGTAAGGTACTTTTGATATTGGAGCTACCCCTAGCAACAACTTAATAGAAAAGTTTACCTCCCTATGAGGTGGAAACTCTGTAATGTCCTCAGGAAATACATCCTGAAACTGCTGCAAAAATGGGTACCTGCTCAACACATCTGCATCCTCAACCTCCTTACTCTTGTCACTATAAATGTGTACTACAAACATCTCACAACCTTTTCTGCAACTGCACTTAGCTTGCATAGTAGTAACCATCCTAACTAATGTAGGCTTCTTCTTTCCTTGCAAGGTCCTCTTTTCCTTACTATCATCTGCACACTCAATGGCCTTGTCAAAGCAATCCACTTTGGTCTTGTGAAGGTATATCCAATCCATACCCAAAATCATACTATATGATCCCAATGGAAATACATTCAAGTGTGCTGTTGTAGGCATACCATTTAACTCAAATGCACAAGCTCTTACCCAATGGTGAACTCACTTCTTTGTACCTATAGCCAACTGTACCAACCAATATTTTGGATGCACTTATTTTCTCAAACCACACTTATCCACCCTGATACTGTGGACAATCCCTCTTACAATGATCCTTACCACATATCCAACACTGCAATTGTTCCCTACCATCGCCTCTAACTTGTTGCTCTCCACATCCCTTCTCAGCTATATTGAATCTCTTGTAAGGAATTGCATTTTATTTCTCACTTGCATCTTGAGGTCTTCCTCTCTTTGGTGGCCATTTTCCTTTAGCTTTCACGTTTCTTTTTGAGTCATGCTTAGGCTCAACTTTGCGCTTCAATTGCTCATAACAATGTTTTAACTTTTGGGTGGCCTCCTCTAACGATCTAGGCTCATCGAAATGAATCCGGTCTTTGTATGCTACTGGAAATCCACTGATGAATCTCTAAACCTTGGCCTTCTTCTCCTTAAGGTAAGGAACATATCTCAACACCTCCAAAAATCTGCTAGTATACTCCTCATTTGTCATAGAACCCATTCGCAACTCATAAAACTCCTTAGCTTTGTCATCATAGTACCTCTCCGACAAGTACTTATTCTTGAAGAGCCTTTCAAATGCATGCCAAGTCAAATATTCCTCATGTATACCTTTGAAATTCTTCACATCTTTCCACCAAATATCTGCTTTACCTTTGAGATTGAAAGTGGCTATCTTTGCTTTCATGTTTTCTAAATAATCATGCAATCGAAAGAATTTCTTCATACCAAGTAACCATGCCTCTGCATCCCATGATTTCTTCATCTCTCCATCAAAGGTAGGTGGATTTGATTTCTTAAACTAATATGACAAGTATCCCCTATCACTCCTCCTGTAAGGATGACAACGATGATGATCATGATGCCCGCTAGAGCTAGAATTGGAATAGTACCTGTGTTTATCACCTCTCCTATCCGGAGTGTCCAATAACCTCCCATTTTTTATTGTGTTAGATCTATCCGACCTATGTCTACTAGGAGACATACTTCCATATGCCCCATTAGTTTTGTCCTCATGTCCATGGCTGATCCGAAGTGGCCCTTGTCACTGCAATTCTGACAAACTTTGAAGTAGTATAGCATTCACCTCTGCTTGTTTCTCTTGTGCCTGCATGATTTTTTCGTTGTTTGCTTTGCAAATCCTTATTTCTTCCTCTAGGCTTCTCAATGTGTCTTCCAAATTAGAAGAGTGCCCCACACCATGCTGCCCATCTGATGATAGGGATATTCTATGTAGTCTACCACCTTGCTAGCCATTTGATCTCTTTTCTACAAGGCATACTATGTCAACTAAACCAAATCACAATAAACCAATGTACCTTATCATAATTCAAGGAGGATACCTAATCTAGAAGATCATGAAATCAGCGTGATACATGTACAACATAAACATAATATCATATAGACATGTATCGAATAAGTGAATCAACGCATAAACACCATTCTAGTTAGGTCCCCGTCATCAATGCAAGGCCACATCAACAATGCATGCTATGAAATCATGCATGACAAAAACCATTACTCCATGTGCACATTGCCACATGCAACTATCAACATGCATAAGAAATGCCTAATCAACTACACATACAAATGAATGCATGTAGTCGAGCATAAGCGATCAATTCTTGTAACCACCTACAAGACTAATACATGTAATCAAATAAAAAAAAAGCAACCTAGCATACAAGGATGTAATCGAGCTGCATATAATCATATAACTATTCATATACTTCTGA
The DNA here is from genome assembly GCA_000404065.3 of Pinus taeda. Taxonomy (NCBI): domain Eukaryota; kingdom Viridiplantae; phylum Streptophyta; class Pinopsida; order Pinales; family Pinaceae; genus Pinus; species Pinus taeda. Next base: position 51,111 of record APFE031160915.1, read on the forward strand.
TGATGCATTCCACAAAATCAACATCAAGTTTCTCATGATAACCTTACTATAATCATTATGTAATGCAACACGCACATGGAATGCAAGTGTAAGAGACACACATGAAACTGACATGCACGCATGATCAACACATTCACCCAAGGAGAGTGCAACAATGCTTTGATACCAATCTGTAAACCCCCCCCAAGGTTTACCCAAGCAACTAACCAACTGGGGTAAACATGCAACAAGAGAGGTCACTATAAGGGATTCAACCTCCTTGGTGAACTTAAGGAAATGGAATTGACGAAACATATCAAACAAACCCATCCACATCAGTAACAATAACCTTACGAGACATATCAGCCACTCAGACATCTTGTCCATGAGTCCCACTAGTGTTTTAAGCCTTGGTCGCTTTCATGCTATAGGCATGATAGCGTCCATAACCCAAATTCGCTCTCACAAGACTATGTGCTAGCGTCCCTGGACTTTTTTCAATGAACCTGTGGCAGCATCCTCGGGATTTGAGCCACTTTTCTAGCCCAAAATATCGACCTCTTCCCAAAACTTGTTACAACCTTAAGAATCCATTGAAGACATGATGAAAATGATAATAAATCAAAATCAACCTCATGATTAGGCCTGAGCATCCCCATCCGAGACTGACATTGTGTTAAACACCTGGAATCAATGCAACCTACAGGTCTGGGATACAAGACAACACATGAATGACTAAACAAGCTTATGAAACATAACTAGAAGGATCACCACCTTCTCCATTGAACTGTTATAATATCAATTATGTCTTGCATCCATCCATTTAACAATTACAAGTAAATACAAGAAATAACCATGAGATGAACTAGTCATATAACCATGCTTATAACCAACATAAAACCATATAAATATTAGATATATAACAACCATTAAATCCACATATAAACAAGTGCAAAAGTAAGATAACTTAGCTTTCATTAATCATAGGCAAATTCGACCAAGTTCGAGACTTCCATGTACCACCCAACCATAGACATGACTGAACCAAATCTCTCTTTCAGCTAGTCACCCCTGTGCCATATTCCAAGCATCAATGTGAGATCTCATAGAACAACTAATGGAATCTAGAGGTTAAACCACCTCCACCCTCACCAAACCGTGATCACACCAAACTCGGTGCTCTGATAACAACCGAACCGAACTTGGAATACTATTCAGAATCCATCACTATCCTTAAGGAATTTTCTGTCTCCTTGTGTCTCAGGATTTATCGCAATCCAATATCGGATCACTAGGCCCTAAAATGAGACCAGTCTCTTAGTCTTTATCGCAATCCAAACCGAGATCACTAGGCCCTAAACTGAGACTTCTCCCTTAGGCTTTATCGTGTATCCTGCCAAAAATGGTCAAGGGATTCCTAGGCCTTTGGGAATGAACCTTAAGACCACCTCCGCCCCGAATTCCTAAATCCATCCAGCAAACCAAAGCTCAAAACCGAGATAAACATCCCAACATACCATGGAATCTGGAAAAAAGAAAGGCTAGGCTAAAAACCACTGTCATAACCTAGAAAACCATGCCACTGACAACAAGAGAACCATACACCAACATGCAAAGCCATGCATGTCCAAACCAGCTAGGAAATCACACATGCAAAAGGTTACCTGCAAGTATTCCTACTGAAGTTGCTTGATCCTACTTTTCCTTGATCCTTGCTTTCCTTCCTTTCCCTTTGCTTGCTTTTTCATTCCTCTCTCCAAAACTAGAGCGCTCCAAGAAAACTCTAAGTGACCAAGAGTGAGAGAGAGAGGACAATAAAATAGCTCCAAACTTGAATTGACAAAAGGTTACCCACTGATCCTCATAAGTCTTTTTATTAATGAGGCCTCAATTTTCTTCATTTTCCATTATTTTCCTTAAATTTCCTCTTCACATGCAACTTGTAACCTTTCACCTTAATTTTCTCCTAATTTCCTTTATTTTCATAAATAAATGTGCCAAAATGTTTTTTTTTTTTTTTTTTTTCCTTTTAATGCCTTTGCCTTAGCCTTTGTCAATTTTCCTTAGCCAAAACACACAACTAGTGATGCCCACTAGGATATATTTTCCCAACATTCAGCTTGGAATAAGTGTCCCTTAACCGTGGTCTTATTTTGCCTTTATTAACTTTTATTACATGAACTTTTCACCAGGGCTGTTACACTAACTATGCTTATAAATGGTCAAGGACTAGCTAAGATGATGGCTGAGTCAAATTTACATGTATTAGACAAAAATGTCATTGCAACTAAAGACAACGAAGATGAAGTTGTCAAACAATTATCACAAAGATTCATTTCTTCTCCCTGGTATTCAGATATTATTTATGTTCTGCAACATTTGCAAGCTCCATCGAGAACGACGAAGACTAAAGCAAGGTTCCTAAAAATTGAAAGTTGTTAGATTCTGTATTATAAATTAGTCTTTGTATTGGGAGGATGCAGGAGGCATACTGCTGAATTGTTTATTAGAAGATGAAGCAAATCAAATAATGGAATAATTTCATAATGGTGACTTTGGAGGTCATCTCTTCTAGAAGACTACGACAAATAAGATCCTGAGAGCTAGATTTTATTGGCCTTCACTATTCAGTGATGTTCATAAAAGAGTGTCTACTTGCCATGAATGCCAAATTTTTGAAGGTAAGAAAAAGTTATTACCTTAACCCTTGAAACCCATTTCGGTAGAGGTGCCATTTCAACAGTGGGGATTGGATTTTATTGGGGAGATTCATCCAAGTTCATCAGCTCAACACAAATGGATTCTAACAACAACAGATTATTTTACCAAATGGATAGAAGCAATTCCAACTAGGTAAGCCACACATTTAGTCATTATCTAATTTTGAGAAGGTAACATTTTGTCTAGGTTTGGTTGTCCTCATAAGATCATTACTGATAATGTTGTTGCATTTAAATCCAAAAAGCTCATTGATTTTTGTAATAAATATCATATGGTGCTTGGACATTCTATTGCCTATTATCCACAAGGCGATCGATTGGCAGAGTCTTCTAATAAGAGTTTAGTCAATATCATTAAAAAATTATTGCATGAGAATAAAAAGTCTTGGCATAAGAAGTTGATAAATGCACTATGGGATAAGCGGGTAAGTACCAAGAATTCAATTGGAATGTCTCATTTTCAGTTGGTTTATGGAGTTGATGTTGTTTTTCCTACTTCTTTAGGGCTTCCAGTGTTGAAATTGTTACAAGCAGAGGTAGAAACAAGTGACATACAAAGTAGAATCAATCAAATGGTACAATTGCAACAGACTAGAGAGGAGGTTTATAATAATACTCAACTGATCCAAGACAAGATCAAGAACATTCATGACAGGAGGGTAAATGAGGAATATTTTTAGATTGATGATCTTGCATTGAAATGGGATGCAAAGAATGAAGAAAAGGGGAAACGTGGAAAATTTGATAGCCTATGGAAAGGGCCTTACAAAATTGTAGTCTTTCATGGAAACAATGCCTTTTTGTTGAAGGACCTGACAGGGGAATTGCTTGTTGGAGGCTTGTTAATGACAGGCTAATCAAACATTACTTCAATTAGGTCCAACTGATATTAGACACAATCATTGTAATTATCATTTTTTGTTTTTAGGATTGCAAGTGTGAGTGGCTGCCATTAGAGATTGAAGCCCAAAGTGAAGGCCCCGAGTCCCTTGCGAGTTGCTATTGTTTTTAATAAAGTTTTAGTTAGTCAACGTCATGATCAATCAAAGTTAGTCTCAGTTGATTAAAAGTCAAATAAGTGCCCAATGGATAAGGACACTAGTCTACGATGTTCTTGGCACCTCACAGGGAGGATGCCATCCCCGTTGGAGCCACTGTTAGGGTCCTATAATATAGTGATCAAAGTATGTTTGTCTAGCTATTTATCCTTAAGGATGTTGTAACTTATTTTTTGCTTTAGTTGTTTTTATCTTTTTGAAAGAAAAATAAAAAAATTTGAAAAGAAAGAAAGAAAGAAAGAAAAATAGGAAAATAATAAAAAAAGAGGACAAAAGAAAAATATATTTAAAAATTAAAAAAATGTCCCAAAGTAAAGCACGCTAGTTTAAATGTCGCATTAAACCATTTTATTAATTTTAATCCTTTTTATTATTGGAGGATTATTATTTAATTTGTAAATAAATGGGTGATTTGATGTTTTGTCCTTTTTGATAAAATGATTACATGAATGTATGGACAAGATTGTCCCCGCCTAGATCAACGACGGAGGACAAGTTTGGGACACCCCCCTCCCCTCCCGTCGCCGCACTTTCCGAAGTTAACGGGGGGGGGGGGGTCTGCAAAATGGATTTTTAGAAACCACTGAACCATACGTGGCAGCCCCACAATGAGTTCGGGGCCCCCTTCCCTGAAACAACTTGCCCCCACCCTTTCCACCCTCCCCCGAAAACAGCTCCCGCTCCCAACAATGTAAACTTTGAAACGAGAAATCTAGTAAAAAAACCCAAAAAACATGAAAAACAACACGAAAACGAAAAGTGTTGATGCTGGAATACCTTTTTTGGGGGGTAAATTTTTCTAAATGTTTAAAAAATGGAAATGAAATCAAATTTTTTTGGTGCAAAAACACTCTAAAAATGAAAAATATTGTTGTTGAAACAATTTGTTTTTCAACATTGTGAAATAATGGTGTAAAAGATTTCATCATAACTTTGAAAAACCTTAAAATTTCAAAAGAAGATAAAAGCAAAAGTTTATGCCAAAAAAATAAAAATAAAATCAAAAGTAAATAAAATATTAATAGAAAAAAAAAAAAACATAATTAAAATATGACAAAAAAATCAATACATCAAATATATAAAAAACAAAAAAAATATCAAACATAAAATTTGTAAAAATAAATAATTAATTCTAAAAGATAAGAAATAAAAAATAAAATATGAAAAAATTTAAATATGTAAAGAAAATAAACCATAATAAAAATGTTTTAAAAAACATGATTAAGGGAAAAAATAATAAAGATAAAAAAAATAAAAATTAGGACAACAAAAAGGCAAAATAAACAAATAAATAATACATTAAATAAGATTATTTACAAATCAATTAAAATAAATTTTAAAAAAATTCCAAAAATGAAGAATAATAAAGAATTCAAAATATAACAATTTAAACATTCATTTTACAAAAACAAATTCATAGAATTATATATAAATAAAAAAACATTAAAAAAAATTATGATATATATATATAATAACAAACAAAAACATTTAAAAAAACATCAAACGAATTGAATTTATACAATAAAAATAAAATTTAAATACATGAGAAAATTAAATACGTTGGAAAAAATTAAACATTTAAAAAATAAAAAATTAAAATCTGTCTTCACCCCATGTCTTCACCCCACGGCGCCGTGGGCGGGCTAGGGGTGAGGGCCGAATCGACCCATTTTTTTTAATGTTTTTTAATTTATTCTTTTAATTTAAATTACCTAATTTTTTGGTTAATTTTTTTTTTTGATACTCTATATATTCTTCGCATATATTCTTTGGTGAAAGAGTTTTGAGGCTTGGTGAAAGAGTTAAAAACATACTCTATATATTTTTCGCATATATTCTTCGGTGAAAGAGTTTTGAGGCTCGGTGAAAGAGTTAAAAACATACTCTATATATTCTTCGGTGAAAGAGTTCTGAGGCTTGATGAAAGAGTTAAATGCTTACCCTATATATATTTCGGTGAAAGAGTTCTGAGGCTCGGTGAAAAAGTTAAAAACATACTCTATATATTCTTCGCATATATTCTTCGGTGGAAGAGTTTTGAGGCTTTAACAAAATCAATAAAATAAATTTTAAAAAATTCCAAAAATGAGAAAAAAGGACAGAATAAAAACAACTAGAATACCAAGAAACATTTACAAAACAATATTGATTATAAATTATATATAAATAAAACAACATTTAAAAAATCTATATATTACTATATATGGCATATATATATATTATAATTAACAATAAAAACAAAAAACATTAAAAAAAACATCAAACCGAACTTGAATTTTATAAAATAATAATTAAAAATTTTAAAATACATGAGAAAAAATTAATACATTGGAAAAAATTAAACATTTAAAAAATAAAAAATTAAAATCTGTCTTCACCCCATGTCTTCACCCCACGGCGCCGTGGGCGGGCTAGGGGTGAGGGCCGAATCGACCCATTTTTTTTAATGTTTTTTAATTTATTCTTTTAATTTAAATTACCTAATTTTTTGGTTAATTTTTTTTTTTGATACTCTATATATTCTTCGCATATATTCTTTGGTGAAAGAGTTTTGAGGCTTGGTGAAAGAGTTAAAAACATACTCTATATATTTTTCGCATATATTCTTCGGTGAAAGAGTTTTGAGGCTCGGTGAAAGAGTTAAAAACATACTCTATATATTCTTCGGTGAAAGAGTTCTGAGGCTTGATGAAAGAGTTAAATGCTTACCCTATATATATTTCGGTGAAAGAGTTCTGAGGCTCGGTGAAAAAGTTAAAAACATACTCTATATATTCTTCGCATATATTCTTCGGTGGAAGAGTTCTGAGGCTTGGTGAAAGAGTTAAAAACATGCTCTATATATTCTTCACATATATTCTTCGGTGAAAGAGTACTCTATATATTCTTCGCATATATTCTTCGGTGAAAGAGTTTTGAGACTCGGTGAAAGAGTTAAACACGTACTTTATATATTCTTCGGTGAAAGAGTTCTGAGGCTCGGTGAAAGAGTTAAAAACATACTCTATATATTCTTCGGTGAAAGAGTTCTGAGGCTCGGTGAAAGAGTTAAACACGTACTCTATATATACGTCCGTGAAAGAGTTTTGAGGCTTGGTGAAAAAGTTAAACACGTACTTTGTATATTCTTTGCATATATTCTTTGGTGAAAGAGTTCTGAGGCTCGGTGAAAGAGTTAAAAACATACTCTATATATTCTTTGCATATATTCTTCGGTCTGCGAGCTGGGGTGGGCACGAGCGATCTGCAATAAGGTTTGCTGATATCAGGTGCACACATTCCTTATCTTTTTCTTTTTCTAATACATATTTGCTCATATAATTTCAAGTATGAATATTAAACCACAGTTACCAAAGATTACCAAGGGCAGACATAACACAGTTACTCTACAAGGCCTTTATGAGTATATAGAGTCTTTAGAGAAACGTAGATAAGAAATAGAAGCCAAGCTACAAAAAGAGTTAGAAGCCATGCTGAAAAGTAAATTTGCATCTCTTGAAGACACGATCCAAAAGCAAATAGAAAATAAATTAGAACTTCTAGAGAATGAAATGGAGGCAATGGAGACTAGATTGCAGGTTATAGAAAAATAAAACCAAGATACTAACCAACCATCCCTGGAAAGAGATGGTGATACTTTAGAGAGTCTTTAAATGAAAGACATGATTAAAGAACTAGAAGAAAAAGTTAATAGCCGTCTCACCCTAAATAATGTGGTAGATAAGTTAGATATCAAACCAATTAAAGATGAAATGAAAAAATTAATAGAATTAGACCACGAACGTAACAAAAGTGCCTTGAACCTTATAATATTCTGTTTAAAAGAGGAAGTAGATGAGGATACTTTAGCCTTAGCCTAGACAAAATTACATAATAGATTACAAATTGAAACAGTGTGTCTCACAGAAGCAACAAGGTTTGGGAAATTAACCGAGAATAAAGGAAGACCAATCCGCATATAGGTGAGCTCCACTGATCATAAGTACGACATACTTAGTAAAACCTCAAGTCTAAAAGGAACAGGAATATTCATAAATGAAGATCTCATTCCAGAAGATCAAGCAGAATTAAGAAAGGAAGTTCAAAAGGTAAAATAAGCTAGAAAGGAAGGAAAATGGGCAATAATCAGAAATAGAAAAGCCTTTATTCGAGATAGAAACCAAAAAGATAGTAATCAATAGCAATTAAACATGCTATGGATCCTTTCTTGGAACTGTCGGGGCTTCCCATGGAACAAAGGCCCTAAGCTAAGTTGGATTTCAAATGATGTTGATATTAAAACTTGGGAGCACGAAGAATCTAAGGTCCCTAACATAGATGGATTTACGCTATGGTCTACCTGGAACAAGCGATCCTCCCGTAGAGGCATTGGGGGAATAGCTTGTTACATTAAGAAGACCATCTCTCCCCATGCTAGGATTTATAAAAACGACCCTCACAACCAATATAGTTGGATAGAGATCAAAGACATTAATAATAAAAAGTCCTACATAGCAATATGTTATTTCCCCCCCATCAATTCTAACTTCTATAAGAAGAAGAATCTAGATAAAACTAACCCTTACAATCGTTTAGAGAATGATATTTCTAGCCTAAGGAATGATGGTAATATCCTTTTAATAGGTGACTTTAATGCTCGAACTTCAAACAACCAAACCAAGCTATTATTCTAAGCAATCATTCCAACCCTAATCCTCTTTGGTTAGACGAAGACCCTACTCTAGCTAGTAGGTACAAAAGGAACTCTGAAGACCTCGAGGAAAATTTGTTTGAGTCAGAGCTCGTCAAGATCTGTAGTGCTCAGGATCTCATAATTTGCAACGGTCTAAAGAAGTGGCCCAATTCCAGCAAGATGACCTGCATCCATGGACTTGGTAGCAGCATGGTAGACTACGTTATTTCCGATCTCCCATTATACAACAAAATAATAAATTTTGACATCTTAAACGACCACGAACCTGACTCTGATCATAGGCCTTTACTTATAACTCTCAATTTTGTCATGCATAGAGTTCCCACAGAAAATAATACTTATAGCCAAAAGAACTTAATATTTGATAGAAATAAAAATGATCTATTTCTAAATGAATTAAAAACTAATTTGCTTCCTTTATCTAGTATAGACAACATAGAAGACCTCTATCTAGTTTTAATACAACCCTCTCATATTCTATTAACAAGTTCTCAATTGAAGTTTCAAATAATAAAAGAAATAGCAAAACCAATCCATGGTATGACAAAGATTGTAAAAGTGCAAGAAGAGAAGTTAAGGAAGTTGTTGACGAATCTCTTAAAATGGACAAGATAAAAATATACAAAGCTCTAACTAAAAGGAAAAAGAGGTAGTACATTCATCAAAGACAAGAGAATCTCTTACACCTCTCTAAGGTAGCTCCTAAGAAATTTTGGAGGCAGATTTTGACTAGGAAGACTAAAGATAATAATAAAATTGCTCTTCACGATTGGAATACCTATCTTAAAAAGCTTTATGAATCTCCAAATGTCATGGATAATTTGGAAACCCTGCTCACAACGAAAGAAGTTTTCTCTTTAGAAGACATTAAGTTTGGGGTTAATCGCTCGCTAATGGGAAAGCTAAGGACATTGAAGGTTACCAGGCGGAAATCTTAAAAATTGGAGGTCCTGTCCTCATCCCCCACATCCACAAGCTTTTCAATCAAGCAGTCAACCAAGGGTTCCCTAAACCTTGGACTGAGAGCCTCATTATCCCTATTTTTAAAAGTGGGGATACAAATAACCCCTCTAATTATCAGACAATTATGATCAGCCCTCTCTTAGCCAATTTATATGGTAGTATTTTGGAAAAGAAGTTAAGCATATGGCTTGAAAGTGAAGGTAAGGGGGCTAAAAACCAAGCAGGTTTCAGAAGGCATCACTCAACAACAGACCACCTCGTTACGCTTAGGATCATTGCGGAGGAATGTCGTAATAATAAATCCAATTTATTTTGTTGCTTTGTGGACTTTAGAAAGGCTTTCGATACGGTTCCTAGATACAACCTTTGGAATAGATTAGAAGAGCTAAAGGTTCCTCTCAAGTTGAGAGCTGCCGCTATAAGGTTATACGAGAATGCAGTTGCCAAGCTAAAGAGCAATGACGGGTGTTTGAATGATATTAAGTGTAACATCGGAGTTAAACAAGGTTGCCCCCTCTCCCCTACCCTATTTGGCATTTACATCGATAAGCTCGAAGGCTATTTAGAGGAAGCAGGATGTGATGTCACGATCTTAGTTGGGATAGTCGTCATCCTTCTTCTCTATGCTGATATATTGTTCTTTTGGCAAGGTGCCCGTGTGATCTTGATAAGCAACTCAGGCTTCTTAAGGATTTCTACTCTACCATGGGTATGACGGTTAACACTGACAAAACAAAAGTTATGATTATCAAATCTAAGAAGGAAACTTACGCTAATTTTATGTATGACAATAATACTTGGAGGAGTGTATTCTTACAAGTACCGTAGGAATTGAATATTCATTCATCAAGCTCAACTGGAACCATAGCATTGCACATAAGGATTAATGGGGGTGGAAAGCTTATTTTGGTCTTGAAAATAATTGTAAAACAACAAACCTCGTAATGTGGGATAAAAAGAAGTTCCTCTTTAAAACTTTAGTCACTCCTGTTATCTTATATGCTATGAGGTTTGGGGTTGCAGCATCTCCAGAGAATCATGGAGAAAGATTGAGAAAATCCAAAAGTGTTTTATAACTTATAACCTGAGAATTAAAAGTAATATACCCTATCCTATTATCCTTATAGAAGCAGGTATTTCCACTATTGAGAGCCTAGCTATGATTAGGTTTTTGTTGTACAAGCACAAACTCAATAACATAGACAATCATAGACTTTCTAAGCTAGCTTTAAATTCTAGCCAAAACCACCTAAGGCTCAATCGAGGGTGGCATAAAGGCACAAGGGCCTGGTTAAACTATTGGGATATCAACGAGAATGATGCATTGAAAACATAAATAACATTAAAGATATTGTTACTTCTAAGTTCAAAGAAAAAATGTTGTTGTGAGAAAGATTTAGCGGCTAAAAGAAAATTAAGTTATTATAAGAAGGTCATCAACCCCACCCTAGAAGATCAAAAGTATCTCTATATTTTAACTAGCTCAAAGAAGAAAAATAATATAGCAAAGATTGGAACAAATTCTCATGAGCTCTATAGTGAAACAGGTCGTTGGACAGTTCCTAAAATGCCATGGATGGAAAGGTTCTGCCATATATGTGAGAATAGGAACATCGAGGATGAAGACCACTTCCTCTTAGAGTGCCCCACGTACAACCACATTAGATCTCAATTTCACAATCTTTGTTACAATACTAACCTTCCTAGCATTTTATAATGTCAAAATTATAGTGAGCTTGGGAGGCTTCTCTCCAAGCTTTTTGAGCATAGGAATAAAATCTTAAATCAAAATAAATAATTTGTTTCTTTAGGTCCGATAAACCAATGTTTGGTCTCGGTGGACGTTAACCATCATCATCATCATCATCATCATCATTATATATATATATATATATATCAATTTTGTTATGTTTTAATATATATTTTTATTTACTTATTTTTAGTTATTATTATTTTTTAAATTTTTTTGTGTTTTTGTTATTTATTTTCTCAATTTTTTGATGTTTCTAATTTTTTGTACGTGAATTAGACAACTTGAAAAATGGTTAAATACTCAACATTAAAAAAAAAATGTGCATACTTAGTACATAAGAAAATTTAAAGTGTCAAAAATATGCCTTCAAAAAATGTTGTTGCTTTTCAAAATCCACATGAAAATTACCAAAATTAAAAAATAAAATATCCACACTTAATACATTAGAAAATTGATAAGTCCTCCAAAAAAAGGAGTTGATGCCTCATCAACAATTTTCAAAATCATCATAAAAATCGCTAACATTTAAAAAAAAAAACATACTTGATACATAAGAAAATTTGAAGTTTCAAAATTATGTTAAAAAAAAGGTGTATTCTAAATCAACACTTTTCAAAACCGGTTAATTTTTTTGCTATCTCAAAAAAAGGAGTAATCGACACAGTTCTCATTTCAAAGTTTACATTGTTTCCCGCTCCCTCTCTCACTCCAATCACATTCCGCCACTTGTCATTCTCCCCTCCGCCCCCACCATATAACTGTTTAAACCATTTAATTTCCCCACCAACAGTCATATGACCGTTTAATGGTTAATGCTCCTGCCAACGTATAAACTCCCTAATGAGATGCACCAAATACAATTACTTTCTCGTTTAACCATTCACCCTCCCCTTTTAAAAGCTATGCATCACGCTGCATACATTCCCTTTGCTATTGCATTTCTTACCAGTGCAGGTCCAGTCCCAAATTTCACAAGCACGCCATCGTCCTCCTACACCAACGATCATTGTAATTTGGTAATCTGATTCCCTAACTTCTAATTTGCAGTCAGAAATGTTGTCCCACAAAGGCAAATCGAAGTTGGTTGTGGAAAGCCCTACATTGCCCCCTGTTGTAAACCTTGATAAACTTGGTTGACACACAATATAAGATATCAGAGACTCAGTGTGAGTTCAATTTGTATGAACTCCACAACTGAGAAAACCAAAAGTTCTTAGATGTCATCAATGAATTGAGAATTTGGGAATCATTCTTACCTCAATTCATTTTCCACCAAATTCATGTTTTTCCAGAATTTGTTACATGGTGTCATCTCAGATATCTCCCTTTCCAGAGGGTTGTAATTTCCCAAAACAATGAAACTCTATTTGTAATTACACCTAAATCTATCTATTAAGCACTCTAGATTGATCCTCAAACTCCCTTGTATCCTTTTTTCCACTGATTAACTCATGGAGATATATTAGAAACTCACTTTCCCTCAATGAGCCCATATTTTTGAATCCCTTTTGCCTAAGAATTCTGAGTTACCTAGAATTAACCCCCTATATTCTGCTTCTATCTTTCCTGAAATGCCAAGGTAGGTTATTTCTATGGTCACTTGCTTATTAGGTTATCTTACATATCAATGGGTAGATGAAGTAATATTAGGATTTTTATTAGTGTTCTCCATTGGTCAGAAGCCCTCAATCATTTAATTGATCCTCACACATATTTTTTAAGATCCAGGGCTTTACCTACCTCGCCCTGTTTCAACTACTATGTTTATTTGTGATTGATTACTGAACATTCTTATGACTTCATGCCCAATGGACCCCTCCTTCATCCTGTAACCACAATTTTAGATCCTATCTTTTGATCTTCATAACTAGCCTAAAACCTAAGACAACAATTGGAAATTCATACAGAGAGAGCCCTCTTTGAAGCTGGAAGGGCTAGATCCCAACTTTAAAGTGGTTTGTGGTTACCTCTGCAATTTCCTTTCAACCTAGGAAAACTACGGAGTGGTAACATTTTGGAAACCATACCGGGGACATCGAAAGCTAAATATACCCTGGCAAACATTGAGTTCACAAGATTTTACCTATTTCCTATGGGTGACAATGAGGTAGAAATCATTAGGCTGATATTTTCACCCAAAAGTTGTGTTTAAAACTAGTCGTGACAATTTTTCTTGGAAATCTGGCTTCTAGAAAGATCCACACAAGATCACATCCATATCCCGATCCTCCTAAAGTTGTAAGTGATCCTATGACTCTCATTAGGAGAAAAAAAGTTTTAAGAAGGTAAAGCAAGTAATAGTCCTATCCAAAGATCTCAAACCCTTCCTGAAAGTATTATAACAGTTGAGGACACTAAATTTGATTTGCCTTTTGAACATAGACTTTCTAGATCTAAATCTGAAAACTTTATGTCTAAAACAATCCTTGATGAATCTAAATTAATACCACTTATCCCTGCACAAAAAATTGGTATTTCAAAGTCTGACAAAGATATTTTACAACAATTCCACAAACTTGAGGATTTAGTTTATCAGTTGAATAAGGTAGCAAAAAAATCATCCACATTTTAGTAGACTTCTACTACATCTTTTGTTTCTTTAGTTATTGTTCCTTTGATACCTTCTCATTGCTCTGCTCCTGTTACTTCTGTTGTCTATACTCCTCCCTTTATAACAACTCTAAAGATTGTAGTTTCCTCACCTCTGCCACCTTCATCACCAAGCATTGTAGTGAGTACATCCAGCTCGCAGACCATAGTCATGACATCTCAATATGACCCACTAGTTTTGCAAGTGCCTTTGAATGTCATGCCACAAAAATATAGACAACGCATACCTCAATTTGATGGTATTGGGACAATTACAACACAACAACACATAGACAAAATGAATGATTTTACAGACCTTGAAGAGGTAGATGATGATGATGTGAAACTGGGCTTTTTGCCCAAAGTCTAAAAGGGGAAGTTATGAAGTGGTACAGAGGGTTGGAAACAAGCAATATTGCTAATTTACAATAATTTCATCAAGTTTTCCTTTCTCAGTGGGAGGTAAAGAAGAATCCACTTCGAATTCTTGCAGAATATGAAAGTTTGAGAAGAGCTCCAGGTGAAACAGTTCAAGGCTACATGAATAGATTCAACAATACTTATAACTCTATTCCAACAAAAATAAATCCTACATCGGGTTTGGATTTGTTTCGTTATCCAGATGGATTTGATGCTAACATGACCTACCAATTAAGAGAAAGAAGTCCAACTACTTTGGAAGACATGCAGAAGACTGCAGTAAATGTAGAAGCAACTTACTAGCCAAGAAAGCTAAGTTAAAGTCCGAGAAGAGGGTAACTATCAAGGAGGAGACTTCAACATCATCAGATGTTAAGTTAGATACTTTGGTTAAAACCATGGAGAAAATGACTTTGACAGATAGGGTTGCTGCAAGAGAGCCTCAAGGAGGTCCTCAAATCAGAAGTCCAAACTTTAGAAGACAATAGATCCAAATCAAACAAAGAGACCAAAGAAATCTAGCAGACCAACAACAAACATACCTTCTTTCCACCAGAATTATGCAGAAGAAGAACAAGAAGAAGCAAAAGGGAAAGAAGAGGATCAAATTAATCTTTTTGGGGAGGGAGAAGCAAGCAACATTTTCTTGACAAAGGAGGAACATGATTTGTTCTTGCAATCTCACAAAAAGTCATGCCTGCGGAGTCTAGAGACTATAAGAAGGGTTTTCATAATGCCATTATGGAGGTTCACAAGCAATATAATTTGAGAAATAAAAAAAAATGTAGCAAATCCTCCCAAGAAGATCTAGAATGATACACCTTCTACAAGTCAAACAAAGGTTGACCCTCCCAAGGAAGCTCCTCAAAATCAAGATACAATTGTTAAGGAGGTAGAAAAATCTCAATCATATTTTAATCTCGAGAATGAAATATCAAAGATTAAAATTTCTATCCCATTAGTTGAATTGATGAAAAATGATGCATATAAAGGTCAAATTTTTGAAGGCATTCAAGGTTGAGGAAGTATCAGACACAATGAATTTAAGTGATGATCACTCGAAGTTACTTTTTGGTCTGAAGGTTGAAGGAGAATGTCAGGAAGGTACTGTGCCTCCATTCTATATCAACCTTAATATTCATGATTTTATTTTGCATAATGCCATGATAGATTCAGGTGCTTCACACAACTTAATGCCTAAGGTGATCATGGACAAGTTGGGGTTGGATATAACCAGATCATACAAAGATTTGTTTTCTTTTGACTCCAGTAAAGTGAAGTGTCTTGGTTTGATAAAGGATTTATGTGTCACCCTTACACAAATTCCAGCTAAAAATGTGGTCATGGATGTGGTTGTGGTTGACATCCCACCAAAGTATGGTACGTTGTTATTTATGTCTTGGGGTGCAAAATTGAAGGGCTCGTTGCAAATGGAGCATTTGGAAAACCAGGGAAGTTGTATAGAGAAACTCTCATGAAGTACATGGTAAGCAATCAAGATAAACCAAATAATTACCCTGTTTATTCTGTACATTTAGACATGGATCCATTTATACCGTATAATGATATATGTTTGGAGGAGGAGGCTCAAAACATGGAAAAAAAATTAGAAAAAGAAGAAGATGTGATATTGGAGACTAAAACAGAAAATGATGATGATGAAGAATGCTTATGGAATATGGGTTTTGATGGGGCAGTCAACAAGGAAGGATCTGGGGCTGGTGTATGGATCTTAAACTCAAAATCAGGAAGATCAAAAACTTATTCCTATAAACTTGCCTTTGAATGTACCGACAATGTTTGCAACTTTTGAAAATGTCAGTATCCAAAATGATCTCAGTGCATGGAGATTCAAAGTTAATTATTAAGTAGATTAAATATGAGTATTCAACCAAACACCCTAGATTGAGGGCATATAAAAATGTTGTCCTAGATTTCCTGCAATGTTTTTCGGAATATCATTTGTCTGTGATTCTTAGAGATCAAAATGTGTTTGCTAATGCTTTGGCCACCTTGGCCATTACATGTAAGATACCTTTCCATTTGAATAAGAAATATGAAACTGAGGTAAAACATAGGCCTACTGTCCTAGACAATGTGAGATGTTGGCATTTTTTTGACAGTGACAAAAAACTAGATAATTTTGTGCAATTGAAGGAAGAATTTGTTAATTTGCATATTGATGGAGGTATTAAGGTTTTCTGTGATATAAATAAAATTGACTTCAATCAAATTAGAGAAAGCAATGATGAACATGAACTAGATCTTGAAGTTTTGCAGCTAAAATACAATGTGATTCAGAGAGGTTTAGTTCCATTGGAGGAATTGTTTGATTTTAATGATTTAGCACATAAGCCTAAGATTCAACCCACTGGGTCTGATGTGGAAGACTATAGTATAGGGATTGAAGATAAACCAAAAATTGTAAATCTTTCTATGTCTCTGCCTTCGGGAGAGAAGCAGAAATACATTGACTTGTTGAGGGAGTATTCTGATTTTTTTGCATGGGGATATGAGGACTTGAAGGCCTATGACAAAGGTATTATTAATCACACCATTCCTTTCAAAGAAGATCATAAACCTTTCAAGAATAATATAAGGAGAGTGAACCCTGTTTTGTTTCCCTTAATTTAGAAAGAGGTAAGAAAGTTTTTTGATGCAAAGATTATTGTCCCTTTGAGATTTTAAGTGGTTGTCAAATCTAGTACCAGTGAGGAAGAAGACCAGAGAGATAAGGTTATGTGTGGACTTTCAAAACCTCTAAGGTTTCTCTCAAGGACAGTTACCCCTTGCCGAAGATGGATCATATATTGCAACGGATAGTTGGTTCTAGAAGAACTTCATTGCTTGATGGTTTCTTCGGTTACAACCAGATTTTAGTGCATCCAGATGATCAAGACAAAACAACCTTCACAACACCATGGGGAAGATTCATGTATGTGAAAATTCCTTTCGAACTTGTGAATGTAGGTGAAACTTTTCAGAGGGTAATGGATATTGCTTTTGTAGATGAAAAATATAGGTTTATTGTGATATATATTGATGACATTACTTTGTTTTCTAAAACTAACGAAGAGCAATTGTATCATTTGAAAATTGTCTTTGAGAAGTGCAGGAAATTTGGTATCTCTTTGAATCCAAAAAAGTATCTTTTTGGAATGGAAGAAGGTAAGCTTCTAGGTCACATAATTTCAAAGGATGGCATAAGAATTGACCCAAACGGAATTGAGGAAATCATGAAAATTGAACCCCCAAGGAACAAAAAGGAAGTGCAATTTTTCATTGGTCGGATAAATCTTTTGAGGTGGTTTATTCCAAACCTTGCTAAAATCATAAGAGCCATGACAAACATGTTGAAAAAGGAAATGAAATTAAGTGGAATGTTGAAGCAAAAAGTTCATTAAGTGAGGTAAAGTTAGCCTTAACTCATGCTCCTGTTTTGGCTAGTCCTGATTACACAAATGATTTCATTATATTTTCTTTTACCTCAGAGCATACTATTGCAATAGTGTTGATGCAGAAAAAATAGGAGGGTCATTAGCAACCTATAGATTTTTTCAGTAGAGGTTAAGGGATACTGCTTTGAAGTACAATATAATGGATAAGCAAGCCTTTGCCTTAGTGAAATCCGTGAAAGACTTTAGAGTGTACAGTTTACATTCTCACATCATTGCTTTTGTTCCTAGTGTTGTGATAAAAGGACATCCTTACTCAAAATGATCTAGAAGGAAAGAGAGGTAAGTGGATAACTATCATTTTGGAATATGACATTGAAATAAGGCAAACTAAGCTTATAAAAGGTCAAGGACTAGCTAAGATGATGGCCGAGTCAAATTTAAATGTATTAGACATAGATTTCATTGCAACTCAAGACAACGAAGATGAACTTGTCAAATACGTATTAGAAAGGTTCATTTCTTCTCCCTCGTATTCGGATATTATTTATGTTCTGCAACATTTACAAGCTCCACCCAGCATGACGAAGACTAAAGCAAGGTTCCTAAAATTGAAAGTTGTTAGATTCTCTATTATAAATTAGTCTTTGTATTGGAAGGATGCATGAGGCATACTGTTGAATTGTTTATTAGAAGATGAAGCAAATCAAGTAATGGAAGAATTTCATAAGGGTGACTGTGGAGGTCATCTCTTCTGGAAGGCTACAAAAAATAAGATTTAGAAAGCTGGATTTTATCGGCCTTCATTGTTCAACAATGTTCATCAAAGAGTGTCTACTTGTCATGAATGCCCAATTTTCGAAGGTAAGAAAGTGCTGCTACCTTTACCCCTGAAACCCATTTCGGTAGAGGTGTCATTTCAGTAGTGGGGATTGGATTTTATTGGGAAGATTCATCCAAGTTCATCAACTCAGCACAAATGGATTCTAACAACAAGGAACTATTTTACCAAATGGATAGAAGTAACTCCAACTAGGCAAGTCACAAATTCAGTCATTATCCAATTTTTAGAAGGTAACATTCTTTCTAGGTTTCGTTGTCCTCATAAGATCATTATTGATAATCCTACTGCATTTAAATCCAAAAATCTCATTGATTTATGCAATAAATATCATATAGTGCCTGGACATTCTACTGCTTATTATCCACAAGGAAATGGCTTGGCAGAGTCTTCTAACAAGAGTTTAGTCAATATCATTAAAAAGTTATTGCAGGAGAATAAAAAGTCATGGCATAATAAGTTGATAAATGCACCATGGGTTGATTGGGTAAGTACCAAATAGTCAACTGGAATGTCTCCTTTTCAATTGGTTTATGGAGTTGATGTTGCTTTTCCTACTTCTTTAGGGCTTCCAGTGTTGAAATTGCTACAAGAAGCAGAGGTAGAAACAAATGATATGCAAAGGAGAATTAATCAAATGGTACAATTGCATCAGACTAGAGAGGAGGTTTATAGTAATACTCAACTGATCCAAGGCAAGATCAAGAAGATTCATGACAAGAGAGTAAACGAGGAAACATGGAAAATTTGACAATCTATGGAAAGGGCCTTGCAAAATTGCAACCTTTCATGGAAATACTGCCTTTTTGTGGAAGGACCTAACAGGGGAATTCCTTGCTGGAGGGCCTATTAATGACATGCTAATCAAACATTACTTCAATTAGGTCCAATTGATATTAGACACAGTCATTGTAAATATCATTTTATGTTTTCAGGATTGCAAGTGTGGGTGGCTTACCATCAGAGATTGAAGTCCGAAGTGAAGGCCCTGAGTCTCTTGTGAGTTGCTGCTTTTTTTAATAATGTTTTAGTCAGTCTAGGTCATGATCAGTCAAAGTTAGTCTCAGTTGATTAAAAGTCAAATAAGAGCCCAATGGATAAGGCTACTATTCTACAGTGTTCTTGGAACCTCACATGGAGGATGCCATCCCCATTGGAGCCACTGTTAGGGTCCTATAATATAGTGATCAAAGTATGTTTGTCTAGCTATTTATCCTTAGGGATGTTGTAACTTATTTTTTACTTTAATTGTTTTTATCTTTTTGAAATAAAAATAAAAAAATAGAAAAGAAAAAATAAGAAAATAAAGAGTGAAAGAAAAATAGGAAAATAATAAAAAAAAGAGGACAAAAGAAAAATATATGAAAAAATTAAAAATAAATTTCTCAAAATAAAGCGCGCTTGTTTAAGTGCCACATTAAACCATTTTATTGATTTTAATCCTTTTTATTATTGGAGTATTATTATTTAATTTGTAAATAAATGGACGATTTGATGTTTTTTCCTTTTTGATAAAGCAATTTCATGAATGGATGGACAAGATTGTTCTTGCTCGAAACGAATGAGGATAAGTTCGGGACCCCCTCGCACTTTCAAAAGTTAACGAGGAGGGTTCAAAAAGCGGCTTTTTGGAAACCGTCGAACCATAATGGCGACCCCACGATGAGTTCGGGGCCCCCTTCCCCAAAAAAACTTATCGCCTACCCCCATTCCGAAAACAACTCCCGCTCCCACTCCAATCACATTTTGCCACTTGTCATTCTCTCCTATGCTCCTGCCATATAACCGTTTAAACCATTTAATTTCCACACCAACAGTCATATTATGATTGTTTAATGGTTAATGCTCCCGCCAGCATCTAAATTCCCTAATAAGACATGCCAAAAACATTTATCTCCCTGTTTAACCATTCACCCTCCCATTTTAAAAGTTGCGCATCACGCTGCATACATTCCCTTCACTATTGCATTTCTTACCAGTGCAGGTTCAGTCTTGAATTTCGCAAACACGCCATCTCCTCCTACACCAACGATCATTGTAATCCAACAATATGATTCCCTAGTTTCTAACTTGTAGTCAGAAATTTCGTCCCACAAAGGCAAATCGAAGTTGGTCGTAGAAAGCCCTACATTGCCCCCTGTTGTAAACCTTGATGAACTTCCCCTAGTTGACACACAATATAAGATATCAGAGACCCAGTGTGAGTTCGATCCATATGAACTCCACAACTGGGCAAACCAAAAGTTCTTAGATGTCAGTGATGAATTGAGCATTTGGGAATCATTCTTACCTCAATTCATTTTCCCCCAAACTCATGTTTTCCCAGAATTTGTTACATGGTGTCATCTCAGATATCTCCCTAGCCAGAGGGTTGTAATTGCCTAAAACAATTAAACTCTCTTGCAATTATGACTGAAGTTATCTGTCAAGCACTTCAGATTGATCCTGAAACTCCCTTGTATCCTTTTTCCCCTGATTCACTCATGGAGATATATCAATAAATTAACTTTCCCTCAATGAGCCCATATTTTTTGGTCCTTTTTTCCTAATAATTTCGAGTTTCCTAGAACTAATCCCCCATATTCTGCTTATATCTTTCCTTAAATGTCAAGAAAGTAATATTAGGATTTTTATTAGTGTTCTCTACTGGTTAGAAGCCCTCAATCATTTTAAATTGTTTTTGTCAGATGATATTCATGACCAATTTTTGAAGTTTTCTGCTAAAGTTGCATTCAAACACCAATTGATTCTTGTATATTTGTTGTTATTTCATCAAGTAGAGAGGTTCAAGTTTTAGTTATAGTATTTAGATGCATAGGGAAGACCACGGTCAATCATTCACTAGACTTCCTTAGTGAGGAAGAATTTAGGAGAACACTCCTTCAATGATTTTGTAGATCAGTTCTTGCATGTGTCCTTATGTCTTCTTAGCAATGATGTTATACCAAGGATTTCAATAGAAATCAAGAGAGTTTTACATCTTACCAAGCAAACCAAAATTAGAGACTGGGATCTTTACGAGAACTATACATAAATTAGGATATATGGATGTGAAATTCCTCCTTATAGGTTGTCAATTTTTGTGCCAATAAGAATCGTTGCCTTAGAATACATCAGGAAAATGATGAATATGGATGACTTACATTTTGTATCAAGAAAGCAGAAGGCACAATTTAAGCTAAAGGCGTAGATTGGCCCTTTCATTATCTATACCAGAGCAACAACTAAAGAGGCAGATGTTTTACTGAAGCAAATGAAAATCAAATTGAGTTTCACATGGTCTTATGATCCTTTAAGGATAATTTCAAAATTAAGAGTGGAGCAGAGGACCACACCTTATATACATACACCTAGACTAGAAATAGAGAAATATGCAAATCAAGAGGAGTAGACAAAGAATACACTACAAGAAGTTGAAGAACATATTATGAGTCAAACATCCCTACAAACTCCTATCTCAAAAGAAAAAATACTAAAAGGTCAAGGGAAAGTATGTCTCCTATAGACTCAGAATCTCAAGCTGCAGATTTTCTAGTTTTCAAGAGAAGAAAGAAAGCAAACACTCAGGAGGAATCCTCAAAAGAAAAGGGCTCACAGGAGAAAACTACAGTTGTTCTAACAGGTTTTCCCACTACTTCTTTTGCACATATTGAAGAAACAAAAGAGTCTCCTGAGGCTTCTGCTCCTCAAATTGCAACACAACAAAATATTTTTGGTAGGTACAAAGAGATTAAGAGGAAAAATGAAGCATTGAAGGTCACAACTTATTCAGAATTCTGGAAGCAAACTTCTACAACCCAACACAGATTGTTGTCTGCACTTGAAACAGAGAAGGGGCAGTTCCAATTAGCTTTCTTGGAACCTATAGTTCCAGTCCTTAAAAGTACAAAATATTACAAAACATCTATCTTTGTTCTTGACACCAAGAAGGTTCATGCAATTGATCAGATTGACTTGCATAAACATGCTGGTGAGATGATATATTCAATATTGATAAGTTCAACCATGGTAGCCTCTAAACTTCAAGCCTCTCTGAACAATATTCATTCACAACTGAAGATGGAAAGAATGTCATCCTTGACCAACGACACCAAAACTAAAGCTCTTGAAGATTTGGTGATTAAACTAGGATATGATCCTAGTGACATTAAAGCAGCTGAGGAAATGATAAAAAACAAAAATGCTGATATTCAAGCCCTGAGAAAGCAGCTCAAGCTTCTAACTACAGAGCACCGACAACCAAATAAATTACTTAGTTGGAAGTAGATAAAGAAAATTTGTTCAAGTTGATAGTTGAGAAAAATGTTCAAATTCAGAAGATGGAGACATATATGGAGATACTTTTGAAAGAAAATGAATAATTAGTAGCCACAAGTACATCAACACAACAACAACGACAACAACTTCAACAGAAATAACATAATCAACCACTTCAAAATCCTCCGAAAAATTAGTGAAAGCTCTGGGAGATTTATCATGACCAACAAAGGAAATGAAAGATTGTTAGCAACATTGAAAAAAATGGAAGAAAATAAAGTTAAAGCTGAAAATGTGTATTTAGCAGGAATGCATAAAAACTTCAAGATCATTCAACAACTTGAAAAGTATGAAGACCAATCATTAATAGTACAAATATTGGCAGAAGCTAAGAAAAAAATATGGTATAATATTAATGCCAATATCATAGAGCTATGTTCACCCTTTCAAATTATATTTGAGCAAGAAGAGTTGGTACAAAATGTCAAGGCAACAATTGAACAAACAAAAGTTGAGATCGAACACAAGCCAACAGAAGCACATTGAATCATCAAGGTGTTGAACTCAAAAACCAAGGATGAGCTCAAAGAACTACAAATTCAAGACAGAACAGACACAGTCATGGAGGTAAAAAGAGTTATAACAAAGAAAAATCTTATGGTACAACTAGAAAACATGTGTAAAGAGTTAGAGCTACAGGTAAGAAGATTCAACAGAAAATTCAATCTATTATAGGAGAAAGGGCTTCCATCTTTGAGAGCTTCTAATGGAAAATTGATTCCATTAGAAACTTACGAGGACTAGTTGTGCAACATATCTACGGATAGATCTAAATTTGCCAAAGTAAGAGGGATAATAAGTGGACAAGATTTCATTGAAGGTTTACGATATGACTTGTTTATCCAACATGAAATTCATTACCTGTATCTTAATAAACCAACTTTTGAAACATATACAAAGGTGGATGAAATATTTAGAAACATGGTAAAATTTTCTATTATGAGTGAAGACAGATGGGATAAACTACTAGAGCTCATCGAGTAAATCAAGCAAAATTATAGTGACCAATGACAAAAAAAGGGAAACAAAATCCTAAATATCAGGAGCAGTCAACAAAAGAGCAAAATTATAACTACGATCATCAACAACAATCCTCAAAGTGTGCGTAGAACATCTAAATCAGTCCAAAACGGTTATTATTTAGTTCTATTTTTGAAATACCTACATCACTTTAGTAGATATTATTTTTGTAATAAATTATGTTTCAAGTCCGAATATTTTTGAGACAGACTATAAATATTTTGTAAAAAAAAGTAGAAAGGGTTGATTGTGGAGAAAAGGAGAAGATCCTTATTTTGGTTGTAAACCATGGAATTTTATTTGAAGAAATCAATTCAGAAATACAAAAGAAATATTGCTTTGGGATTCTTGTGTCATATTAATGGTGATGTTTCTCTCTTTGTAAAATTGTCTTTCCTTCAAGTTTACACATGAATGCTCTTTCTTGATTGTTTACAAGAAGATTATGAGTAGAATTTACTCACAATACTCTGCTTTGGCTTGTTAAGCAATCTAAATGTTTTCTTTCCAAAATTAAATATAAAATTCATCTTTGTATGTTTTATATTTAATTTATCATCACTCTTATTCATCTCATCCACACCACAAATATTTTATAAGATCCAGGAGTTTGCCTACCTCGCCCTGTTTCAGCGACTCTGTTTATTTGTGATTGATTACTAAACATTCTTATGACTCCATGCCCAATGGACCCCTCCTTGATCCTGTAATCAAAATTTTAAAACCTATCTTTTGATCTTCATAACTAGCCTAAAACCTAAGGTAGTAATTGGAAATTCATATAGAGAGAGCCCTGTTTGAAGTTGGAAGGGCTAAATCCCAGCTTTAAAGTGGTTTGTGGTTACCTCTGCAGTTTCGTCTTCAACCTAGGAAAACTACAGAGTGCTAACAGAGTTGATAGAAGCATTGAGAAGTACAAAGCAAGTTTCGTGGCCCAAGGTTTCTCCGAGAAAGAGGGAGAAGACTTTGATGATATATTTGCTCCCATTTCCCGTTATACTACCATCAGATCGATTGTTGTCCTTGTCGCTAGTCAAGGATGGACCCTTCACCAGATGGATGTAAAGACAACATTTCTTCATGGCATACTATAGAAAGAAGTATACGTTGAGCAACCTCAGGGATTTGAAGTGAAGGACATGAAGACTTAGGTTTGTGGGTTGAAGAAAACATTATATAGTTTGAAGCAAGCCCGCAAACCCTTGTATGCCTGCATTGATAATTACTTGGTGAAGCTTGGATTCACGAGAAGCAATGTTGACCCGAACCTCTACTTCAAAGTGGTCCACCTTTGGTTTTGGTTTTATATGTTGATGATTTATTCTTGACAAGTAGTGAGCCCCTGATTCTCTAGTGTAAGAGGGAGTTGGCCTCTGAGTTAGAGATGAAGGATCTTGGTATGATTCATTACTTTATGGGATCAGAGGTGAGGCAGAGACTTGGAGAATTTTTCCTTTCCCAAGGAAAATATGTCGTGAAGTTGTTGGAAAGATTTGGAATATTAGAATGCAAGTCCCTAGCCACATCTATGGAGATGAACTTCAAGAATTTATGTAGAGATGTTATAGGACCTGATTTGGCTAATCCCTCTGAGTACCGACAATTGATTGGGGAATTGATGTTCCCTATAAACACCCATATGGCATATTTTTTGTAGTGTACACCTTGAGTCAATTCATAACTGAGCTTCTTCATGCACACTGGATTGCTGCCAAGCACCTACTAAGATATTTGCATGGGATAATTATCCTTGGTCTAAGATACACTACCATAGATGTATGACTTCACAGATACATTAATGCTGACTAGGCCGGAAATACTATTGACAGGAAAAGCACATCAAGGTGTTGCTTTAGTTTTGGTTTTGCCATGGTATCTTGGATGAGCAGGAAACAAAAGTTTGTAGCTTTGAGCACGACTGAGGCATAATATATTACTGCTAGCATGGCTAGCTATGAGGCAGTTTGGTTGAGGAAGTTCTATAGAGAGATTTCTAAGAAGGTCCCAGATATGATTGTGATATACTACAACAATAAGAGTGGGATCCAATTGGCAGAGAATATTGTATTTCATGATAATTCCAAGAATATTGAGATTATGTATCATTATATACGATACATGGTGTAGAGAGTAGTGAGGCTCCATCATATTTCGACTAATGAGCATATAGTGGATATATTCACCAAGGCTGTGCCGAAAGGGAAGTTCTTGGTCTTTAGAGAGCAGCTTGGACTAATGGATGTGACCCTCTTGGGTAAGGGTCTCGGTTTATCGAGAATAATGAGTGCACTCTTCCCCCCCGTTGAGATCCCAGGGCGGGAATGTACTAGTAATGGCTCCTGGGGTTAAGGGACCTCTGGACAATAGGATAGGGTGTGTATCCTTATCCCGTGGTAAGTCAATCTCGACTATTGTCACTTTGACAAAGTATAGCCCAGTTGGCATCCTACCCACAAGTTGGGCTTGTTGGCATTGAACCTCCCCATTTGGCTAATGGATTGAGGTGACTTGAGATAGGGTGTGTATCCTTACCTATTTGGTAAGTCAATCTCGCTCAAGTATTGGGTGCAGGTGTTCTACAACTTGAATCTTAAGGGTCTTGATGGAGGATCAACGAAAAATAGGACAAAGTGTGATCCTCAAGTCAATCTCACCTATTGTCACTAGACAATAGAATAGAGTGTGATCCTTGAGTAGATACCTCCTATTGTCTAAGGTCAATAGGACAGTGTGATGCTTTCCCTTGGGGTAAGTAGATCTTGCTTATTGATAGAGGGTGGTAACTTTAGCTCCCCTATGATGTCAAATTCTTCTTCTTTTAGATTCTCGAGTGTTCAATAGAGATGAGCAGTAACAACATTTGACTTGATGATGACGAGATATTTGAGATGGAACATATGTTGCACTTAGTAATTTCTCCCTAGCTGAGAGGGAATGCTAAATTGATGGCTCAGGGAAATTCCCTCCTTTGGACAACCTTCCTCATCAAAGAAGACCCATCCTAGCCCTTGGAAGAATTTAATTTGGTTAAGAAAAAATGTATTTTTAAGGTGAAAAACCCACATGTGCACAGAAGTACAGGTTGACTTCAAAGAGAAATTGGGCACCCCTTGGAAGCATATAAATACAAGACAAGTCATTCTCATTTGGACAAATATTTCACACATTTATTCTTCTTCTCTTGGAGGTTTGATCCTTCTCTTCTTCGGATTGGTTCGTACAGGTCTGTAATTGCAAGGTCCGAGCTCACACAAGCGAGGAGAAGAAATTAACCTGGAGTCACAGGGTTGGATCGAGGAAAATTCGGCTACAACCACTTGGCTGATAGGGTGCTCCCTATGAATGGAGGGATACAACCGCACTAATGGTCACTAGGTCCCCGTGTTTATGACATAAGATATTGTTGACCATTGAGCGTGTGAAAATTTCTATTAGTGCAACAACTGGAAATTATTCTTCTAACTGCGAATTTAATTATGCAGTTTATTTGCTATGACAAACAACGAATAAAATCACAACTGTGATTTTCACCATAAAAATGTTGAGGAAAATAAAATGCTACAAACTAAGAAATTCTAGCACACACATCAAAATTGGCAGTTATTTTTGGACAAATGTCCCTGGAAAAACCCCATGCAGGAAAATCGGTGCAACAACTGAGGGTTTTATTATTATGAAACAATGAGAAATTTTGAGTACAACTGGATGCCCAAACTAGAAATCCTTTATAAGATAAATTGGCCTGAAAAATTATTGAGACAAAATTTGTCTCACCGACACTGATCTATCTCCACAACTAGCACAAATAGGCTACACAAAAGTCCCTGTGTCAGTCTCTATGTCACCCCTGCACAAGCTCTTGAAATATTTGTTTGTAAGCTGCAATTGATCAAGACGTCTTCCCAACTCAGCGTTTGAGAATGACTAATTGGCCCTTTTGGAAATTCTCCCAGCCTCCAGAAATTGAATCGACCCTCTGTCTGACCAAATCGAATTCTGCCTCTGAAGCTTCTACGCAGGCCCTGCATAACCCCACTAAGAAAACTGAACACCCCTTTAACTGACTCTTCGGAACTAGAATAATTCCTCCAGACTCATTGTCTTTTCCCCTTTGTCTTTGCGTCCCTGCTTTAGTTCGAAATCTTTCGAACAAATACTTCTCTCTGGAAAACCAAACTGCCAAGGAAACTCACTCTCCAAGTTTCCAAGTGTGTTTTCCATCTACCCATCGACCTCTTCTTATAATCTCTAGTTGAGACTTCAACAACCATGATTAAAACTTAATTGATGGTTGAGATCATCTCAAAGTCGATCTATGTGAGTTTCTAGAGAATTATCACATTTCTCAATTAATTACTATAAATTAACCAATTTTTTGAAGTTAGACTTGGGAAAAATCTAAATGATGGTCAATTAATTTAATTGAGCTATCTCTAAGTGGAATTTCCAGAAACAATTTCTGGGTTTTAAAGATCTCCTGTGTTTTAGCCACTCCATAAAGTTTGAGACAGAACACCATCTGATGCTACAAAAACTAAAACTCCCTCTTAGTGAGGAAGGTGTTCTCTAGCACTCCACTACTACAACACCGTGCCTCTGCATCCTCCTCCATACACACTGCTTATGTCTAACAACTATAGTTGCCTGCACTGTCCACCAACTATTGTGCTAACTCTGATTCATTTGCTACTAGTTGTAGCTGAACCAAGCTGCATATGTGTTGCTGCTGACACTGCAATGTACAACCTGTACTGTTGCCAACTTTTCATCTGCACTACAACCCAACTAACAATCCCTCTCATTGTTGTTACTACTGCTGCAACTAAGAAGCCTCCAAAATATTGAACCAATTGTGTCTTTGTGTTGCAACTATCTCCTGAGTCTTTGACTGCTGCTAGCCTTTGCAATTTCTACTGAGGAATTTGCGCTACTGTTGATTCTGCATTATGCCTCCTACACTGCTATCAACACTGCTTTGTGCTTCTTAACATTTGGCTACAACTAGTCTGCAACTGTCACTCTGGAACTGACTGCACCAACTGACATTGATCCTCTTGCTACTGAATACTGTGAGCCCTTGTAGCGAGGGTAATGATCCACGTGAGGAGTATACTACAACTGGTGCTCCTCTATTGACCCTGTGCAGCGTTGCGCAACTCTAGATTCTAGAATTGATGTCTCCCCACCTCTCTCCTGGAGGTATAATTTCATACAAGGCAATCGTCACTCCAACTTGGATGATAGCTGATCTACCTCCATGGATTCTACCACGTAATCCTGCTTCTCCTTCTATCCTTCTTCCTCTGAGAATACTGAGAACTGTAGTGGCCAAACTCATCGCACCTGAAACACTTGATCTTAGACAAATCCTTCTTCTTCTTCTTCTCTCCATGCGAGCCTTGTCCTTGATTGGGACCTTTTCATTCCCTTTTGATGCAAGGGCCACATTTTCTTCCTCCACACCCTTCAATCCTCTGCTGCTACTACCGTTGATGGAGCTCTTTACTAGATTTCACCCATCTCCTCTTGTGCGAGATATGCCCATATTTGGTCCCACCCAAGAAACTGATCTCGTCCCAAAATACTCTGGATGAAGGTATCCCATTCGTTGATGACATTGTTGAGGGCCAAATGCACAAGTTCTGTAGGTGTAGGTGATTCTCCTATGGCTGCAAGATCATCTCAGATATCCCAAATTCTAGTGAGATAGGGGTTGATACCTTCACCCTTCTGCATTAACACATTCCTTAGCTTCTCCTTTAGAAACATCTTCCGCTGCTTAGAAGGATTCTGGTAGAGTGATGCGAGAGCATCCAAC
Source organism: Pinus taeda (assembly GCA_000404065.3). NCBI lineage: Eukaryota > Viridiplantae > Streptophyta > Pinopsida > Pinales > Pinaceae > Pinus > Pinus taeda. The sequence continues at coordinate 80,677 of APFE031160915.1, forward strand.
ATTTCCTTGGCCATATTCTTGGCCGCAATGTGTGAGAAAATATGATCTCAAACTCCATGGAGAATCAAATGCTTTACCTTGGCCATCTCCTTATTGTAATTCATTAGCTGGTCTAAATCTGTAAGCACGGATACAACTCGTTTTGCATACATCTTTAGACCATACTCGTCTAGCAGGAATGCCATCCTAGCCTTCTAGATACAATAGTTCGATGCACCCTATAATTTATCTTGATCACAGAGTCCTGTTGAAGCTATCACTGCAAAAAGTCGACCTGGGATAGAAATATCCCTCTTTCACCTGTTTGAATGCTAGCACAACTACTCGCACTCCTTCCTAGAGTGAGAAAATTTACATGTTGCAATTGGAAATATTGGATTTCTCAAACTAGAAAACCTCTGAGAGAAACTTCCTTCGTGTGTGAAATTTATCTTCCACCTAACACTAATTCTATTACTGCAAAAACCTACTGCGCCCAAATAAGAAATGTGCTCTACGAAAATACTGTTTTTCATACCCTCTACCTACGAGAATCACTTCTCGGATAAATCCACCCTTCCTGCTCCCTACAACTGAAAAATTGAACCCCTATCCAACAATTCACATTGCCTGGCTAGGCACTACGCAACCCATGGGAAATTCGTGCTACTACTCCATTTGAGCCATGAAATTCTCCCTCTTCATCTTTGAGCTTCTTGTCCATCAACTGTGCTATGATACCACGTAAAAATTTCTACTATTGCAACAATTGGAAATTATTTTTCTAGCTGTAAATTTAATTATTCAAATTATTGGTACAACAAATAATGAATAAAATCGCAATTGCAATTTTCACCATAAAAACGCTATGGAATATCAATGTTGGAAACTGAGAAAAGTTAGCACACAGACATAAAAAATTGACACAGTTATTTTTGGACAAATGTCCCCGGAAAAACACAATGTGAGAAAATCGGTGTAGCAACTGAGGGTTTTATTATTATGCAATAGTGAGAAATTCTGAATACAATTGGATGCCCAAACTGGTAATCCTCTACATGGTAAATTGACCACAAAAATTAGTGAGAAAATTTTTGTCTCACCCGACACTGATCCAGCGCCACAACTGGCACAAATAAGCGACACGAAATCTCCTGTGTCAACCCTACGTAGACTCTTGAATGCTTTCCTGGAAGCTGCAACTGATCAAGCCATATACCCATCTCAACCTCTGAGAATGACTCATTGGACCTTCTAGAAATTCTCCTGACCTCCAATAACTAAATCTACCCTCTGTTTGACCAAATCGAACTCTGCCTCTAAAGATTTTCCGCAGCCCCACTGAGGAAACTCGACCCACCTGTCACTGACTCTTTGGAACTGGAATACTTCCTTTGGACTCATTGTCTTTGCCCCTCTCTGTCTCTACGTCCCCTCTTTGGCTTGAACTCTTTTCGACAAAATGTTGCTCTTTGAAAATTGAACTGCCAAGGAAACTCATTCTCCAAGTGTGTTCTCCATCTACCCATCGACCTCTTCTTATAATCTCCAGTTGAGACTTCAACAACCATGATTAAAACTTAATTGATCGCTGAGATTATCTCAAAGTCGATCCGTGTGAGTTTCTAGAGAATTCTCACCTTTTTCAATTAATTACTATTGATTAACCAGTTTTCCTAAGTTAGACTTAGGAAAATTTTAAATGATGGTCAATTAATTTAATTGAGCTATCTCTAGGTGGAATTTCCATAAATGATTCTGGGTTTTGGAGATCTCCAATGTTTTAGTCTCTCCACAAAGTTTGAAAGTAGAATACCATCTGATGCTACAAAAACTAACAAATTGTGAAGTTGGATATGTTTTGGAGACTTTGACTTAGATCATATTTGTCTATTGGGCTCATCTCTTGGATATTGTCTCGTTGGTCTTGTTGGATAGTCAAAGGATTGACCTTGACTCTTGATTGGTGAATTGGATAATTGTACTCTCTTTGTTGAACATTTTATGACAATGTAATAAGATGAAGAATTTGAAAGGGTTTTCCCCATTGTGGGGTTTTTCAATGGCCTTTGACCAAATTTGGTGTTTCTCTTGTTATTTCTCTTGATTGGCTTCTACTGTACATTGTATTAATTATTGTATCTACAATTGCTATTCATCATTGGAAGATTAAATTGTTTTGAAAGATTGCTAATTGAAGATAAGAATTGGGCTAAAGTGATTGTAAAAACATAGAACAATGGAAAATTAACAAAGATGACTTCCATTTTAACCTTATCTTGAACCAATCCATCAGAAAGCTGCAAAGTGGATGCTGTTACTGCAAGCTCATCAACATGGCTATTCTTCTTCCTAGGGACAATCTAAATATTAAGTGCATAAAAAAAACTACATTTCGATACTTTCTAAGCCTATCATTCTTACAAGCAAACTTGTTTTTGACTTGCAAAATGACAAGATCAGAATACCCCTTGATACTCAACAAATTTATCTTCAAATCCTTTGCCAATTCAAGACCCAACAAAATCGCTTCATACTCCGCCACATTGTTGGTTGCTTCAAACTCCAACTTATAGGAAAATTTAAAAATATGATCAAGAGGTGATTTAAGCAAAACTCCAACCCTCTTACCATACTTAGAGTATGCACCATCGAAATACATATCCATATTTCATTATTCAAACCCTCAGCCTTTTCATCCAAAGGAACTATAAAATTAGATAAGATAACATAGTTCCGAAGACCTTCCTGCACATATAATTTCATTGTTGGGCATCTTGGGGTCCTCCACATGAAATCTCCTTTCGAGATCCCTATCAAGTCTAACAAAACCAATACCCCTAGGTGAGGGAATAGTAGCATAAGACAAATCCATCTGAATACTCTCTCTTTGGTCTGTGGCCCACTTCCTTGATAACAACATACCCCACACATCAGGCACATAAATCACAACAATATTCATAACAATCATAATATCTAGGTAAGTAGACAAATGAACTTGCAAATCCTTAATCAATCCATGAACTTCAACACTCTTGGAATCCATGGAACAAATGTTGTCGTATTGCCTAGATATTCTCAAATTAAGTTGTTCCATGACCCTCTTAGTCATGACACTAGCTGTTGCACATGAATCCAACATGCAATTATATAGGCAAAAACCATTGACTAGCTAGGTGATGAAGAATGGTTGAAGATTCTTATTACCTTTACCCCGATCCATACTCCAAAGAATCACTAGAGCATCCTGATTGTGATTTTCAAGTTCGCTTCAAAGAGGGGCATCAATGGCTTTCAATAATTTTGACTTCTGAGAGGGGATCTTCAAAATCTCTGTTTTTTCTTTTAGACAAAGTTCGGTTGCTATATTGAGAGCTGAAAAAAAGAGTCAGATCTCCATGGGTACAATATTTGGATATCATGGATCAGAGGAATTACAAAACTGGTCCCTTCCTTGATCCTTGTTCTAGTCATTCTACCTCTGAAGCTTCCTAAGCTACTATAAATTCTAACATATTGCAAAGACCAAAATTTACAGCTACATAACATATTTAGTCTATTTCTAAGTGGCTGATCTGCCTAGCCTTGGATTCTTCCGGGTTTTGGTCTGGTTCCATCTGGGTGCGTCCCTATTCCCTCCTAAAGATTTGTGATTTCCTATGCTTTGTGGTGTTTTTCTGATTGCAAATCTGACCAGGATCCTACCCAAATTACCTTTCATGTCGCCGGCACAGATTACTTGTTTCATCTCGCTGGTTCTGTCAGCAGAAGACCGCTTGCTGTTGACTAGATATGTAAGAGTCATGGTAGCGGTTGGAAAGTCAGGCTGGAGTTACAACTCAGATTGCCAATGGGCCTTTTGCATGCTGTGCTGGCATGCTCATCCGCTTTCTTGTTCAAACTACGGAGGATGTGGTAATAGTTAACCTCTTCCATTGTCTCATGGAGGATTTGATTTCGTTGGTTGATCTGCTGGAGAAGTATATTTGGTGTACGCTGCCAGTGTGCCATAAGACGAATGATTATTGAAGAGTCCCCAAACACCTTTGCCTTTTTTATCCCCAGTTTGATTAATTGGGTGAGACCCTGGAACAGGGTTAGTCCTTCTGCTCTGTTGTTAGAGTTCTCTCCAAGTCCCCACTCATAATGGAGGATGCAGTCTCCATTAGCATTGAAAATAAGGCCCCCTGCATCGGCCAGACCCGGATTCGACTTAGATGCGCCATCAAAAAATAAACAGAAGGTGTTGTAGTTGCTCAGCCAGTTAGTGAATTCCTTTTCTTTTAGTCACAGTTTCCATGCGCTTTTCCCTTCTTTTGCCTTTGTCCCCCTCTTACTGATTTCCTGAGCACTGGATTTGTTCTCTAGAACATAGCTGAGTAGATTTCGCTCCTCTATATTGTAGTTTGCTGCATCGACCTTGCCGGTGGTATGATTTGTAATTGATGCTAGGGCCAGCATTTTGGCTTTGTGGCAAATTTTCCTAGTATTGGAGCCTTTATCTTGAAAAACCTTACCGTTTCGTGCTAACCAGATGCGCCATAGAAGTGTGAGTGGTATGGTATTCCATACTCTTTGAACCAGTTTACTTCTTTTCTCTTTCCAAGGGCAGTCCTTCCTCCATTTATATATCGTTTCTGCTATGGTGGTTTGAGGCTCCCAGGGTGTTTCTCCCATTGAAGCCATTTTCTTCCAGCATTCACCTGCCACCGGGCACTCTATAAATAAATGCTGCATCTTTTCCTCTGATCTGCAACAGTTTGGGCATGTGGATGGGCCCATTATGCCTCTTTTTCTTAGATTTTCCGCTGTTAGTGTTTTACCTTTCAGAAGAAGCCAAATGAAGAACTTTACCTTGGGGGGTGCCTCTGTTCTCCATACTATTTTCTAGTGGTTCCAGAGTTCCGGTTGATATGTGTTGTCACAGAGGTATTGATGTCCAACTTTTACTGTGTATTGTGTTCCAGTTAGATCCCATCGATACCCATCCAATATGCCTTCTTGAACAGGGGCTTTGCTGTGGAGAAGCTTCTTTAGGGCGTTGAGGCTAGATTCTAACACATTGGGGGGGGTCTGGAAATTTCCAGCCTGTCCAGGCATGAGTATGGGGGTCCCAACTTGAGATTTGAGATAAGTGGAGGAGTCCTTTATCATTGAGCCAGTTTATGACCGGGATTGCCTCTGCATTTGATCCCATAGGTTGCTGCCCTAGGATTTTATCTATAGAGAAATTGATACTGTTTCCCCCGCCAGGGACCTTGGAGATATTTTGGTGCATAAATGGAATAGCCTTCTTGTAGAGTTGCCAGATTTTTGTACAACCTCTATTAGGAATATTGGACTCCAAAAGCTGCTGCCTTATACAGTTTAAATATTTTACCTCCAAAACCTTCTTCCACCACACTGTAGGCCTTGTGATCAATCTCCATACAATTTTTGCTCCAAGGGCCAAGTTTAGAAGCTTTGGGGATCTAATGCCTAGTCCTCCTTTTCTTCAAAATCTCTGTTATAGGAACCAACATCTTTGCATTATTTATCCATCCTCCCAAGTCAACATTAAGGCCATAATTACAAACCCTAGGGGAGCTTTGAGTCTCACTTTGTTCTTTACTCCTTCTTTGATAAGTCAATCCATTATCTTTTGCAATCTCCAAAATTTGATATAGAGAAGGATTTTCTCCATACAATTCAATGACCAAAGAAGATTGGAGTTTCTTCACACTTTGACTTTTCTCCATAACCTCCATCCAGTCCTCCATAGACAAGTGATGTTCCTTACCAACAACATTAATATGATCACTTGTCCCCGCCATTCCACTTTCAATGATTCCATTCACAATGGGGTAGGTGGCCTCATCATGAAGATCATCACAAGGTCTACAATATGGTGGAGCTTGATCAACAAGGTTTGCAGACTCAAGTGGGTTTGGCAGCCTATGCTCATTAGGAGGGTCTCTCTTTTGCCATTTATCATTACTTCTATTATTCTGAAACTTATTCCCTTTGGACCTCTTCATGGTAACCAAACGATTTTGAATGGTGTTCATTTGATTAGAGTGATTAACCTCCATGGTCTTTATAAGTTGTGTCAACTCCTTAAAGGGATCACTTTCAACTTCTTTAATTTCCTTTCCCTTGGACTCATTCTTATGGTGACCCCTAGTAAATCTCAAAATCTCCAACTTCCTAGATGCCTTTCTACATTTCTCCAATTTTCAGCCAATGTCTAAGCATCCTTTAAATCATTTGGCTCAACACGTCTTATCTCATACGAAGTATCAACGCCATATGCAAAAACAAAATAAATCAAAAGAGACTTCTTCGGAGGTTTAACATCTTGAGGCAAACTTTTCACAATACCATTAATTTTCTTATTAAATTCCTCCACTGTCTCATTCTCATTCTTCTTAATATGGCTAATAGCATTGAGAAAATGCCTTTATTCTCTTTTATATCCATATTTCTCATTAAAGGAATTAATGGCAAATCTTAAAGAATAAAAAATGTCAGCAGCAAACTTAGTGAACCAATCAAGCACATCCTCATCTAAAGAGAGGACGAAAAGTCTCATTTTAACATCCTCATGGTTAGCGTTGTTACACCACTTACTTACACAAAGGTTGAAGTTCCTAAGGTGAGTTTTGGCACTAATGGCATTGCTATCTTGGAATGAAGATAATTTCTCGATGGTTTTGTCTAAAATAGAATTCAGATAGCCATTAATGTTAGCAAAGTTACAAGGGAGGAATAAGTCATCCATGATGTCTTGCCTAACCTGGCCTTGAAAAAAGAAAATGGATATCAGAAATAACCTCTTTCCCAAGATTAGCAAGAAGTCTACGAGAAGAGAACCTGTTTAGTCTCACTCTAAAAACCTTTGCATGATCAAGAGTGTGGCTAACCAAGCTACTTGGATTACTTCTAGTAGAAACTCTTGCAGAAAATGAACCAAGTAGAGTCACCACTTGAACAAGAATCTAACTCTAAAAATCCAAGATGCAAAATCAAAATTTTGTCGCACTCGAAGTCAAAGAGGACTTATCCCCAACAATGGCGCCAAAAAGATGTCCACACAAATTATACACACAAGACTCATGAGAAAAATCCTCAACCCCACAAGGGTTGTTCTTTGTGGCAACACTAGAGAATGAGTTGTCATCTAATCCCAACTCTCTTCGTCTAGGTTCTCTCCTAGCTAAGCCAAGGGGGTAAGGCCCTAAGGAAAATTTCTAAGGAAGGCTTGCTAAAACAAGTTCTAGGAATTGATTAGTAAGTGCAAATAACTATGAGCATAGAAATATCAACAATGTAAATAGATCAATATATTCAACAAGATATCCTGCAAGGAAAATTGTATGTAGACCAATGCCTTTAATATAAACGTGCAAGAAATATATATGCTCAAAATGGAATCACAATACTTTCACTAAAATATAACTTTCAAATTACAACAAGTTACAAGGATGGGAAAGTTGCAAAACAAGTGTTAGTGAATCAAGACAAAACCACAAATGGCAAGATTTGTATACAACTTCGAAATATGAGCAACTAAATGGAAATAGAGCTTGCAAGTGAACATAACTTGTACTTGAAAATGAGATTGCTCATATATGATATTAATGGCATCAAGGGAAATTTAACATGATCATGTAAATGAAATGGAAAAGTACATTGAGAATAAAATGCTTGCAAGTAAAGTAACTGTAGATGCTTACAATCCAACTTGTAGTATTTTAGAAAAAGCTTAGATGATAACCAATTACATGCAAGTTGAACCAAAGTTGTAGATGAGTGTGTGAAGTAAAGTGGTCTTGGTTAATTTTATTAATGCCTATTCTAAGGTGTTACTTCCCTTCAATTCTTTCAACTTGGTAAGGACCCAAGGTGGTTGCAAGAAGGCTAAGTGAGAAAGCTAAGGCTTCATTAACGATACCCACCTACGGGGAAAATTTTAGGGCTAATATTAGCCCATGGGCTAATTTTCTATACTTTTTCCAAAAAAAAAAGATTCGCTAATTTCCAATTTTTTGTAAAAATGATTCGCCCAAATTTTATAGAATGAAATTATTTTACCCTAAAAATCACCAAAAAATTATACATAGACTATATAAAAATATTATAAATTTGAATATTTTTACAAAAATATCGCCAAACATTTTATAGATTTCATATTATGGACTAGTGGGATTCACCAAGGTTTCTAAACTTTAAGATAAATTTCCATCCTTAAAATTTTCCCTACCCACCTAGTTCTTCAAGACAACCTGCATGCCTTCGTTCCTATAAGGGACTTAGCTACGCAAGAGCACTGCAAGGTCATGCGATTTACCTTTCCTCCAAACTCAAATCTTTGGAAATTGAATCAAAGTTGAGGAAGATTTCCTTAAGTCTATCAACGAAGCTTATGCTTGGAGATAAATTTTAGAGAAGCAAAATTACCAAATGTGAGTGAGATGTAAGGGCTTCAAATGAGATGTAGATTTGACAATTAAAATGAGATGCTTCAAGTGCGAAATGTCTTATATAGTCCAATAGAAAATACCATTCCACATTCAATGATCAAATTAGCAATTAGTAAAGTGAGCACAAATAATGATATCAAAGTGAGATTAGCTTAGTTAATGATCAATGAAGCAAGTGAAACCATTCAATGAAGCAAGTGTGTATTAGTGAAAGTGAAACAAAATGAATGAAGGATCTGCCTACAAAACGAAAGAGAAATCAAGAGCAATCACCAATAGATCCTCCTACCAAATGAGGGGATCGAGATACCAAGGGGAAATCCTAAAGCTCCTTCAAGAAGAAAATTTCTTTTATTATTTAAAGAGAAACACTCTTATAGAGAAATGAGGGTTCTAGATCTTGAGGAGGTTTGACAACAAAGGGTTTCAAGGACAAATACCCTTCCTCAAAATACAACATAAAAATGAGAAAGATTACAATGATTATTCCATAATTACAATGGAGAGAGTTCCTCAAGAGGGAACTCGTTTTTCCTTCAAGAGATCTAGCCCTAGGGTTTGACATCCAAATCTTTAGAAGGAGGGCTTGAACAAGAGATAAAGAGTAGCCCTTTTCTAATCACGTCTAAGGGTAGAAGAAGGCCTCAAAAAAATGTGTATTTATTGGTCTTTCAGTCCTCCACCTATTGATCCCTTCAAGAAGTCTTCAAAACCCCTCTTCTCAAGCCTCCCTAAGGAACTGCGCAAGTGTAAAAGAAGACAATTAGATCTGATGCAAGAGAAATCAAATCACAAAGTAGAGAGAATGTACAATTAAAAACAAAATGCCAGCCACAAGAGTATGAGAGCACCTTCGCTCTTGTGGAAGAAATGAGAGATTAACCCTCTAACTAAGCTCTAAAAGCTAGAGTTGTCACTGAAAAGTGCATAAAACAAGTAGATCAGGATTTTGATTTAATAAAAATGTCTTAGAGAGCTATGGTAGAGAATCCATCTTCAATATTTCGATAAGACTTTAAGAGAAGTAGATCAATATGGTTCTTTCTCCTTTCAAATTGGGAGTGGGTTAGTTCAACCAAAAACTTATCCCACGCTGAAGAGTTGCTTTAGAAAAAATAGATCATCTACACACTTGATAAAAATTTGTTAGACCCACAACGAGCTAGATTACACAATGAAAAAGAAGGCTAGGGGTCCAACCAAAAATCCTCTACTGCTTCTTCCTCTAGAGTGGTCCTCTAAGTCAAATATTAATGCAAGATAAATTAAATCAATAGATCCAAATCCCGGCAAATGAAAATAATAATTTGATTGATCACAAGTAGAGTACTAAGCACAAATTGAAACAATTATACCTGAAAAGAAGAAGAATAACACCACATAGAATAAACCCCAAAGTCTTTTGCTTTATTAGATTTGAAAAATAGAGTACAAAATTGGTAGAGCCACTAGCCTAGTCTCGTTACATCAAAATTGATTTCAAAGTGAGGTGCCCTTGGCTCAATTTATAGAAAAAATGGGAGTAGATCCCAATGATAGACCCATCTCCAAGTGCAAAGTGTTGATCCCAAGGAAAATGTCTTGATCCCTTTAAAAAAATCTCTAGATTTCTTCAAGCAAATGGAGATCCTTGGATGGCCCTGCGCAGATCTTGATGGAGCTAGTTGGTTACAACTGGAATAATGGGTGGAGTTGTTTGGAACACTTTAGAATTATTCTCTTTTTCGATCTTGATGAAGTCCCATTTGAATCCCATGAATTATTCAAGTCAAATCAATTAAATCTAAACCCCTCCTCCAAAAATGTGAAATTGCTGAAGAAGTGGTTGTGCCTTGGACCATCAATTTTTTCTATGGTTAATTTCCTTGTTCAATGGGATCCACATCAATTTTTTTGACTTAAATTTGACCCTTGTGAATCTCCACCTCATTTTTGTGTATTTTCCACTTGGAGAGAATTTTCTTTTCTCCCAATTATTAATTTCTGGCTAATTTATTTGTTAGTGTTTGCTAAAACTTAGAAAAAATGGGTTTTGAGGGGTAAATAATCACTTTTTGACCCTCAAAGTGTGCCATAGTAGAAAGTTGAGGTGTAGAGGTCTAATTTTGAATACCCATACCCCCTACAACTCTAAACAACACTTATTACATCTTACATCAAAAATTTATTAAAAATCCCATCCTGCAGGAATTTTTTAACAATTAAAAGCTGAAACTTAGACTTAACCAAATTCCATGAAACTTTAGAGATGATCTAGTATGGTAATATACATTGACTCTAGACACTAGGACTCACCTACGAATTTACCATCAATTTGCACTCCATCTTTGGGGTATATCTGGGAGAAAAGCTGAACTAACTATAAGTGTTAAAAAACACAAATAATTAGCTAAGGAAAAAACTCCTTAGAGTGAACTCACTTACTAGTAAAGTCCTAAGGTACCTAGGCCTGTTACATGACTCTTTTTTATCATACTAGAATCATTTTTACAACGTCCTCGTAGCACTGGGAAATATGAGAAATAGAATGACGAGAAGAAGAAGAAAGGGGCTTGAAACCCTTAATGAAATCTAGAACTCTAAATGATCAAATGGCGCTGGAATGCTTTAAGTGTACTTTGATCATGGAGTCTTTGACAAATCTTCAAATGCAACTTTAGTGGTCAACAATCACCAATGAAGGCACACTCAAACAAAATAACTAATTTTGGAACCCCCGACCAATGATTGAAAATTAAATAGAACACTAGTAAACTATCATACACGGCATGAGGTGGACATAACTTAAAAAGGTTTTTAAAACTCTAATATAATTTTATTTTGAAATGTGAGAGGGAGTTTTTGTCCTAAAATATTATGAATACATGTAAATGTGATTTTAATATGAATTCCTTTCACATTTACATGACAATGACATGCACATAAAAGAGTTTTCATGAATAACTTATCACAATTTTTTTTTAAGAAACCATTTTAAATTATTGTAAGATTTGCATCCACCCCACAACTTCCCTCACATCTATTAGACCTCACTCAACATCTATCCCCTCTCCTCTGTAGCGTGACAAGGCCAACACTTTGAAGAAAAAAAGTGTACCTCTACTTTAGCTACAAGAATTGTAATATTCTGGTTATGAAGATATAATGATAAACCACAACATGCATGTCATGCAACTCAAAATACACCCAAAATGAAGTACAAAAGATAGAAAAATATGAGCTGAACCATTTTATTAACAAAATATGAGAGTACAATGGATAAAATGAGGAACCCGGGCTTGCTACTGCAAGATGGTCAAAAACCTAGGTGTAGAATGATTGCCAACGTGCAAGTACAAGCTCCATTTGAATGCATGCGTTGGCCCAATAAATTTGCTACTAATGGTTGAGTAAAAATGGTTGTGCAATGCTCCAAACTGCTCCAAAATAGCTGAAACTCTGACAAACCCCCTATCTCAACCTAGTCCACCAAACCCAAAAAGGATGTGGCCACCCAAATGGACTCTCGAAAACCCATAAAATGGTACGATTTTCCCAGAGAGACTGGATACATGCGCCACATGGAATAATGCTAGCAAGCCCTCCAAAATGCGAACAAAATCCAGCCAAACACTACTTTAGATGCCTCTGCAAAATCCCAACTCAAATCAACCCCAAATGCTTATCCTCCTAGCTCCCACGAACTGCTCAAGAAATGCCTCTGCACAGGCCCTGGAAATGTGCCAATATCACTGCAAAATCCCCACAGAAATAAACCCAGCTAGTATCCCAAATCTCTAGCAAATAATAATCCAAATCGCTCCCTGGAAGCCCGAAAAAAGATCTGCTCCACAACTAGCTCCCCCCAAAAGTGCGAATTCTCCTACTGCCGAGGAAACTCCACGAAAACACCTGAAAAACCTCCCTAAACAACTCCCCAATGTAGTGTAGATGACCTCCTAGGTTTGACACTCAAAGACCACTGAAGGTAGGGTGAGATTTTCGTAGGAAAACCCCTTGTGTTAAGCAACACTATGTAGTCTTGGCTGAACAACTCAAGAGAGCAATACAGACAATGCAAAATGATCAAAAGTCCAAAATGGAGGTTCTCTCCTCATATGTATACTTGTTGGCCCCGCGTTCCTTCTCTCTCTTCCAATTTGCTTTGCCTCCCTTTTCTTCTCCTCCCACAAATGCGTACTAGCTTAAGGGGTGTGAATTCCCCTTTGTGTGGCCCCCACTTCCCACTAACACTTTAATCTTTCCCTTTTTCTAATGTTTGGCTATGTTTTCTCCAAAAAAAAATAAATGAAGTAATTCTCCCTTTTCCACCCGCTTATCCTAAGTTGAGCCGAAAATTAATATTACTTAGACAAACTTGCAAAATTGGTGTAGCTGTTAGGTGAATTTAAGTAGAGAGGACATCCCAGAACCTCATATTGCTATAGTGGCAAACCAAATATGTACAACAATGTAGGTATCAGATTTGGAATCACAAGTTGCAACCTTAAAAGGAATTTCTAGTAACAATGGTGAAAAAGGAAAACACTTTGCACTGCTCAGAACATTAGAATTGAACCACAGGTTGACATATACTAACACAAAACAACCCTCCAAACTAAGCAGTTTGTTTGTGCTGAATTGGTAGTAATGTGATATGAACCCTTACTCAAGTTATCCATCGACTGATTCACCCAACACTTGAAAATTAATTGACCACATGATTCTAGTTAATATTTGCTTATGATTTGGGTCAATTATGCAATAATAACAATGCATGTTTACTACCTAACTTTTGTCATATTCAGTGTCACAGGGTTTACCGAATTTGAACCTTGAGGTTCGAAATTCGACAAACCTCAAAAATATTTTCAATTTCGCATCAAGTTTGATCATACTCGGTTCAAGTTTGCTTTTTCTTTTGCATTATTTTATAGTACTGGGTTTGTCGTTTGCCATATTTTAATTTTGGAGTTCCTATTGATTATTTATATTCAAGTCGCCCCACTAACTCAGTTTGAGTCGTCAAGCATGTAGATGAAGGGTAACTTTGTTAAGGTCGTTAAGCACGCAAATGAATGGTTTTTATGAGTCCATAAGGTAATTTATATTCAAATTTTACCATCACGATGAAAATGTGCACATAGATAATCGTACGCTATATGAGGGCCATCATGCGTCCAGGAGTCAACAATTTAAATAAAAGATATGCTAAGAAACAATCGATGGAGTTGCACTCGCACAGAGAAGAATAACACTTTGATAGGTTATGCAGAGGAATGACGCTCGTACACTGTATGAGGGCCATCATGCGTCCAAGAGCTAACGATTTAAATAAAATATATGCTAAGAAACCATCAATAGAGCTGCACTCACACAGAGAGGAATAACACTTTGATAGGTTATGCAGAGGAATGACGCTTTAGTATGTTAAGAAATAAGTTTTTTTTTTTTTCTTTGAATCACATTAGTATAGTTTTATAATTTGCTATAGATATATTTTGTTTTATATATTTAAAAGAAATAATATATTTAATATTATAATAAATTATTTATTAAATTTCTTTTAAATTTAATATATTATAATAAGATAATTCTATAAATAATTTGTATATATTGTTTCATATATATTAATCTAATATTTAATGTTATAATGTTATAATGAGTTATATATTAAATTTAATTAAATTTTATGTTTTAAATATATGTGTGGGAGAGGTAATTTCATATATAATAAACATTAAAAATATATATATATATATATATATATATATGAGGGCGAATCTCATCGAACTTTATTAGAAAATTGGAATTCAAAGCAAACTTAATTCCTTGTCGAACTTGAACCAGAACCATGTGACATTGGTCATATTAGCCCATGCAATGTTTTGTCCATTAGCTAGGTTCAATTACCTTAATTAGTTGTTTTAATAATGAATGTTATATCTTTATGTATAAGTTCTCCCATAGTACCCTAAAAAGGGGTACTTTCCCTTGAGGATATAGATTCTTATTACACCACTTGTTTAATAACACTTCCAATTTCACTCTTGAGGAAAAAGAAGGATGGCGCTTTATTTGTAGCATATTTGCAAGTTACAAAAAGTCATATTTCTCAAAGTAGGTTGGCCTAAAAATGTATCCAATTGCTGAAAACTAAATGTACTCAACAGCAAGGAACACGCCAAAACTATTAGTTACTTGTATAATAGTGAAGGCACCAAAACTATTAGTTACTTGTATAATAGTGAAGGCAAGTTGCAACAATGACACACTATTAAGAAAGTTTCAACAAAAATGAAAAATGAAAAGGGAAATAAATCACTCCAAAGTTTGAATCTAACCATATATTTTAGCTCAGTAACTTATTACTATTGAACTCAACAAAATTTTGTTATATAGTTCTCAGAAAATATCTAAGAGACATTTTTGTTATATAGTTCCCAGAAAATATCTAAGAGACATATTATGTCATTGGTGAAATGCTTCAAGAAACATGCCTTAGGCATCTATTTCACCACAATCACATGGGACATGAGTCTCATCCCTCTAATACTTATGCCATATGAGTGGGAAAATCACAGTTAGAATAGAACCGTATCTGCAGTGTAACACTATAAATCTCTCAGGTGAACCAATACCCCATTGGAAATGCTTGTCCAATTTTGGTTTATTTGCAACTTTCTTTAGACTCTCCACTTAACCTTTTTTGATGTACTTCTATGAGTTAAGGATACTATGAATGCATCCAAACCATCTTTCATATCCAAGTGCATCATGGTTTATCTTTTATCCTCTTATGTTCTTACATGAGATAAAGAATCTAGCAGCTACAAGAATAATATATGACAGTGATTTAAGAAAGCAAGAATTTAAATTTTTTTGCAACCAAACCACTGTACAAGCTTATGTTACCTCAATGAAACTACACATATATAAATAATCAAAGTACAACATAAAAAATCAGTTATAGTTTTAAATTGAATCACATCTAGACAGTGACAGTCGTGTTACGTTAATTCACAGATATGCAATCCTCAAGGGCACAGAAATCACTTGAACGTATAGGAAGTTATAAACTTTACTAAAAGCTCAGGTGCTCAGCTCTAATTTCCTTTTCTTGTCCCATTTTCCTGTATATAAACGATTTAAACACTTAAACAGAAGCAAGGTTTTTCGTTGTTGGAAGGGTTCCATCATAGGTACATTTAAGGACATCCGGTCTCCTGAATAGCTGCGGGCCACTGGGCACACTGTGCTTTTGTGGTCGAATATCCTACATCCAAAACAGAAATGGAGTGCCTTGAAGAACATGCATGTAAGAATATTCATAGAAAAATGATACAAACGTGAAGACAATGTCTCTACAGTAATGTCTGCCTGAAATCTAATCAACATTTTCTCTAGATGGACCTGAAAATCTTAAATCTTGCAAGCATTCATACTTGTTCACAAAGCTCTCCCGATTCTCTTTGTTATCCATTCACTTCACTTTTCTCACTGGCCTCTACATTTTTTATGAAACGAATGCATCTTATATTTCATTAATACACTAAAGTAGGGGCATGCTCGTTCTTTTCCTGTATTGGCAAGGAGGGCGTGTATGTCTTGTGTTGGCTTCCTTTCTCCACAATTCAAATCAACTAGCAAGATATTGGACTAACCTGATCAAAAATCGCAATTGGAATTGCAAGAGTTGCAACAGCATTGGGGGCATCCACAATGCCTGACAATCTGCCTTCGCATGGGCAACAAGACAGGAGCAAATAAACCTGAGAATGCATCACATGTCTGGTAATTATTAAGCACGCATACTAGACCAAGCACAACTCATTTCATGGAAGAAATTATAAACTCAAAAACAATTTCAGACAGACTTATTTGCGTGGCTATATTCAATATTCATCCTCGCGTGGCCGAAACAAACGAAGAAATAGTGGTGTAATACCTGTTCTTTTGTATATCCAAATTTGGAAAGATAATCAATGGCATTTAGGACAGCTCGTTTATAAGCTACGCTTGCATCAAGGTAATGCTGTTGACCTTTCTCATCCACGCTGATACCTTCAAATACCAACCATTCAGAGAAACGGGGTTCTAAGGGACCGATTTCAAAAATAGGATTTACATGCAGTTTTGTTGGACCCATTGGGGTAAGATATTTGTCCATCCCACCTCGTATAATCCCACATCTACAAGAGACATAAGTATTTTAAAATAAGAACATGCTTCATTAAATTAGATTCCATTAGAAGTAATTACAAGTAAAGAATATACTTTATATTCAACTATGTTATTCGTGAGTGAAATCTCGTGCAACAATAAGAAACCCAACCTTGAAAAATTCACTATGAGAATTAAGACAGAAGAGAGGCTAACTATGGCATCACCAAACAAAAAATGAAAGACACAAAACAAACAAGGATACTGACATGTGTCACAAGCAGATTTGACCTAATACAACTGCCCAAGAGTCTTTCAGAAATATAGTAAGACAAAAAGACATTCGTACAAACTGAAAAGACCCAGTTTGAACATTTCAAGATAGACAAGTAGGTTTCAGAAGACCATGAATAAGAGCTTCAGAATCTGATATCTGACTGAATAGGAGGAAGCTGAAAATATCAGAAGACAAAAGGAAACACTGTTTTCAAATGATCGAATTTCAGGTTTAGTCCTAGACAATAATACTTTGTCATGAAGTCATGTTAAATTCTGTTTGGTTTGCAAACAACAGAAGCATTAAATGGAAGAATTCCTTTCTATCCGACATATTGCAATTACCATTCTCACAATACAACTTCAATAAAGTCATTGACAGATTGATGTATAATGAAATAAATGCGAGTGTTGGTTGGTTTGAAACTTTGGATAATGCATAGTTGTTAGTGTAGAGGTCCAAGAAGAAAATCTATTTTCTTTTTCTTTTTATCTAATTTTTGTAAAATATACTTCGTATATATACATGAATTTATTTACATCAGCAGCAAGAAAATAAAACGGAAGGGTATATACAATGGAATTTACATCCCCTTCGTTAATGCAACCAATACAGCCATGAAGTCAGAATAAGCAGCAGAATCTATCAGTTTGGCATCCTTAATCTATAATGTCCTTTTAACCAGTAGCTGCATATTTCGGTCTCCCTCCATGATAAACAAAAAACAGCCAAAGAACTGACCTCATTTGCAAATACATATTTGCAGCAGAGTTTCCATGGGACAAATTGTTGATTTGGGGTAGCATTGGATGTGCTCTAGCCACGAAAATTGGGGGAAAGGCTAAAGCACATGAGATCTCCAATACCCAGAAATGGTTTGGGCTGATTCTAAACAGTTTGGGAGATATTAAAATAATTAATATTTTTAATGGAGTCCCTAAGTTTATCCCTAAGTCTAAACTTAGGGAAAATAAAATATTAACATGAATTAATATAAAACTGTGTTAAAATGGTCCAAAAGTCATGGATCAAGCCAGATCTAATCTTAGCCGTTGATTAGGGACTTAATCTCAGCCGTTGATGTGTCAATGAGAAAAGTATAAGGGGACGATTGAGGGTCACTTGGAGAACACACTGAGGGAGACCAGTCAATTCAATTTTAGAAGCGGGGTTAGCTGAGAAATTGAACCAGTGGTCTGGTGAGCAGTCAGGAGGCAGCGAGTACAGAGTAGAGAGGCGGGATCAGCCACTGGAGATCAGCGTTGAGGCAGGAGAGGCACACGTAGGGCTTTTCAGGGAGACGCAGAGGCAGCAGAAGACTGCACAGTCACTCGCTGGGCCTGCATGGGTGACGCAGAGAGGCCCAAGGCTGACGCAGTCAAGCAGGGGCTGGCGCAAAGGGTTTGAGAGCCACGCAGGGGTCAGTCGGGCTGACGCTGGGATTGGGAGAAGAGCTGGAGAATTATTTCTCTCTATGGGTAAGCCAGTTTGGCACCCTGTTGTACTAAAGAATTGTTGAACAATAAAATCCTCCCTTGCTGCACTGGTTTCCCACATTGGGTTTTTCCGAACACTGTTGTCCAAAAATATATGTGTCAATGTGTTAATGCTTGTGCATATGTTTGTTTATGTATTACAGTGTGATATCTGCAGTAGTATTTATTTTAATGTTTATTGAAGTAATTTCATAAATAACTTATAGTGGAATAAGTAGGAAAAATAACTCAGTTGCTGCAGTGAAAGAATTTTCACATGGTATCAGAGGGAGTAATTAGAGACAAAGGGAAAATCAGTTATGGGTTGAGACCACGATGCAGAGGCATCCACGTCAGGGGACTCACACAGATTTTCAAAAGATTGCACAAGAGAAAGAGATTTCAATTTCTCTATGTTGGCTTCCAGGCTGGAAGAAGAAGTGGCGTGTATGACTAGTGTTTCATCATCAGAAGTATGGTATATAGATAGTGGAGCTTCGTGGCATATGACGAGAATCAGGGAGTGTTTCTCAGAATATCGAGAAGAGAAGATGAACTTTCAGATAACCATGGGAAACAAGGCAAAGTGTACTCCAGTGGGGAAGGGTACCATAGTTTTTCAAATAGAATTAGGAGAACGGTTCCGTGCTACAAATGTGATGCATGTACCAGGATTGGGGATGAACTTACTTTCTGTGTCGCAACTACAAGGCAAGGGCTATGATGTCTACTTCATCAAAGAGAAGGTATACATCGAACACCCGAGCTGGAAAAAGAAAGTGCAGATCAGAATCAAAAGTAATCGGTTGTATAGATTACAACTAGAATCACCAATGGCACTAATAGGCAGTCATGGAGACAAGGACTTGAACGAATTACGGCACAGAAGAATGGGCCACTTGCACCATGGAGCTCTGAGAATTCTCAGGAGCACTGTAACAGGAGTTTCAGATCTAAGTACGGAACGAGATGATGTATGTAGGGGATGTGCTCTAGGAAAGTATGCTAACGCAACACTTCCTAGGAGCAGACACAGGGCCAAGAGTGTACTAGGATTGATACAATTTGATATCTGCGGACCTATGTCTGCCAAAGCTCTCAGTGGTGTCAAGTATTTCCTTACCTTTATTGATGACCACTCAAGGAAAACTTGGATTTATTTTCTGAAAACCAAGGATGAGGTTTTCTGTCGATTCAAGGAGTTCAAACTCTGGTGGAGAATCTGACTGGAAAGAAAATAAAAGTTTTGCACTCAGATAATGGTAGAGAATATGTCAATAAGGACTTCACTGATTTTTTTGCTAAGGAGGGTATCAGAAGAGAGTGGACAACTCCATATAATCTGGAGCAAAATGGGGTAGTAGAAAGAAAGAACAAGACTATTGTAGAAGCAGCTAGGGCCATGATGTATGATCAGGATATGCCAAAATTCCTGTGGGCAGAAGCATGCAACACAACAATCTATGTTCAGAATAGGACTCCTCATCAGGCAGTGGGCAAGATTACTCCAGAGAAAGTCTTCACAGGGAAGACACCTGAAGTCGGTCATTTCAGGATATTTGGGAGTTAAGCATATTGCCGCATATCCAAAGAAAAGAGGAAGAAGCTGGATTAGATTGCGGAAAAGGGATATCTGGTAGGATATAGCGAGAACGCTAAGGAATATAGGATCTATCTTCCAGGGAGTAGGAAGGCATTAATACGACGAGATGTAAAGTTCATGGAGGACAGGGCTTTCAGAAGATCTCGCGAGATGCCTTCCGAGGAGTAGTCGAATGAAGAGTCATTGGTTAAGCCTCTTCAACCAACAAAAGTAAAGAATTCTTTCTCAGGACAGGAAGACTCTCAAGATAAGGAGGAGGAGCAAACAGAAGCACCTGCTGGTAGAGGAAGAACTAGCAGGGAACTTCGTCAGATTCTGTGAGATGCAGAGGACTTCATTGGTGCTCCAAGAAGCAATAAGAGGGAGTGAAAACAACCATATAGATATCAGGCATTAGTAGCTTAGGATGGAGAGCTTGCCGGTTTCAAAGAGGCAGCTCAACATCAGGTTTGGCTAGATGTGATGGTAGAGGAATACAACTCCATAATGGTAAATGATGTCTGGGAGGTGGTGCCAAGGCCTCAAGATAGATCAGTGGTAGGTTCAAAATGGATCTACAAGATCAAATACAATGCAGACGACAGTGTTGAGAAATACAAGGCCAGGTTTGTGGCTAAGGGGTATGCTCAAAAGGAAGGGATTGACTATGAGGAGACCTTCGCCCCGGTAGCCAGGTATACATCTATTAGGACTGTTATATCTCTTGCAGCCCAGATGGTATGGGAGAGCCATCAGATGGATGTCAAAACGACATTTTTGAACGAGGTAATAGAAGAGGAGGTATACACTGAACAACCACAGGGATTTGAAACTCATGAGAAGAAGTCTCATGTATGCAGATTGAAGAAAGCCTTATATGGGCTGAAACAGGCACCAAAAGCATGGTATGGTTGAATAGATGGCTACTTGCAGAAGATGGGGTTTGTCAAGAGTGACGCGGATCCAAATCTCTACTATCTGGTTGTAGAGAACGAGCTGCTAATGTTAGTATTGTATGTGGATGATCTTTTTCTGACTGGATCATCCAGACTCATTGGGGACTGCAAGAAGAATCTAGCCACAGAATTCGATATGAAGGATTTGGGACGAATGCACTACTTCCTAGGGTTGGAAGTTTCACAGCAGAAGGGAGAAATCTTCCTTGGGCAGGGGAGGTATGCTACAGAAATCCTGAAAAGATTGAGGATGGAGGACTGTAGACCTATGGCTACGCCAATGATCACCAACTGGAAGAAGATTATGCATCAAAAGTCAAGGATGTCGATCCCACCCTCTATAGGCAGCTCATAGGGTCCCTGATGTATTTGGTCAAAACCAGGCCAGACATTTGCTACACTATCAACACTCTCAGTTAGTTCATGGTGGAATCGAAGAGGGTGCACTGAGCAGCAGCCAAACATGTTCTCAGGTATTTATAGGGAATAGTCGATTATGGACTCTTGTACACCAAGAGTAAGGATATCAGATTGAGTGGATTTACTGACGCAGATTGGGTAGGAAGTTCAGTGGATCGGAAAAGTACATCTGGGTACTGTTTCAACATTGGATCAGGAATGACCTCCTGGTGCAGTAGGAAACAGAAGTCCGTGGCTTTGAGCTCATCTGAGGTAGAATATATGGCGACAAGCACAACTTCGTGTGAGGCCATATTGCTTAGAAAACTGCTTGTGAACCTATTCAGAAGGAATATGGAGGTGAGCATGATCATGTGCGATAATCAGAGTTGCATCAAGCTCTCTAAGAATCCAGTGTTTCATGATAGGTCGAAGCATATTGATATTCGGTGTCACTTTTTCAGGGACTGTGTCCAACGAGGAGCTATACAGTTGAGCTACACTCCTACAGGAGAACAAGTGGCGGACATCCTCACCAAGGCCCTTGGAAGGACAAAGTTTGACAACTTCAGGGAAAAGATGGGGATGGTAAAGAACCCGTTTCAGTAGCAGAAATGGGAGTGATAATAGCAAGGATGCAGAGCGAGTTGTAGTGTGGACGCAGTGTTGGGAGAAAGAACCAGCAGCAACACGGATGCAGAGGGAGTTATCGTATAGATGCAGCAGTGGCAGTAGCAGAGCCATGGGTAGCAGTATAGGATGCAGTAGTGTAGCGGATGTTGGGCAAGAAGGCTTAGCATCAACACAGGGACCGACGCCAAATGATCAAGGTGATACTCAGTAAGGAGTATTACTAGAGCATAGTCCTCACTAAGAGGGAGTGTTGATTTGGGGTAGCATCAGATGTGCTCTAGCCATGACAATTGGTGGAAAGGCTAAAGCACACGAGATCTCCAATACCCAGAAATGGTTTGGGCAGATTCTAAACACTTTGGGAGATATTAAAACAATTAATGTTTTTAATGGAGTCCCTAAGTCTAAACTTAGGGAAAATAAAATATTAATGTGAATTAATATAAAACTATGTTAGAATGGTCCAAAAGTCATGGATCAAGCCAGATCTAATCTTAGCTGTTGATTAGGGACTTAATCTCGGCCGTTGATGTGTCAACGAGAAAAGTATAAGAGTAAGCTTGAGGGTCACTTGGAGAATACACTGAGGGAGACCAGTTAGTTCAATTTCTAGAGCGGGGTTAGTTGAGAAATTGAACCAGTGGTCTAGTGAGTAGTCAGGAGGCAACAAGTACAGAGCATAGAGGCGGGATTAGCCACTGGAGATCAGCGCTGAGGCAGGAGAGGCACACGCAGGGCTTTTCAGGAAGACGCAGAGAAGCCCAGGGCTGACGCAACCAAGCAAGGGCTAACGAAGAGGGTTTGAGAGTCACGCAGAGGTTAGCCGGGCTGATGCTGGGATTGGGAGAAGTGCCGTAGAATTATTTCACTTTGTGGGTAAGCTAGTTTGGCACCCTGTTGTACTGAAGAATTGCTGAATAATAAAATCCTCCCTTGCTGCACCGTTTTTCTCACATTGGGTTTTTCCGGGGACTGTTGTGTCCAAAAATATCTGTGTCAATGTGTTAATACTTGTGCATATGTTTGTTTCTGTATTACGGTGTGATATCTGCAACAATATTTATTTTAATGTTTATTTAAGTAATTTCATAAATAACTTATGGTGGAATAAATAGGAAAAATAAATCAGTTGCTGCAGTGATAGCATTTTCACACAAATAATGCTAAAACTCTCAAACAATGTCAAATGTCGGCGAGGGAATCCCAAATTACATATCTGGAATCCCTCAACAACTCTGCCCTCCAATGTAGATGCCCGTAAAGGATGCTTGCTAACTGCAACTGAACCTAATCCCAAAAAGACCTTGCAAAAGAGCACTCCTAAAGGATATACTTCACAATTTCCACCTTTCGGCATGGGAGGTAAGAGTCCATCCAAGAAGCCACTCTAGGCCAACCAAGCCTTGGATGGGAGATACTAATAAATCACTAGCCAATAAAACACAGAGTTTATAGGAAACCCACACTGACCAAACACTATGCAACGTTCAGAACCAATGACTCTCAGCGTACGATGAAGCCCACTGATCCCATGCCTTTGATGCACATTGGAGTAAAGTCTGTGAGAATCATACTGAATCAAGGGGCATACAAAATCCCAATCCCAGTCATGCTAGAAGGAACTTGGCATATCAATGTTAATCTTGAATAGATATTCCTAAGCGATAATGTAATGAACAAAGTTCATACTCTACAATAATCTTCAGAACACTTGGTACATGAAGACATTAATTGAGGATAAGAAATATATATATCAACTATGCATTTACGAACTTTGTTTATAACATTTGGTATCAAATTTGTTCGATCCCCTAGCCACTCAACTGCTGCACAAATCTAGTCTGATCTGGCCTTTCACCATCAACTTCGTTGTCATTGTGATTGAAGCATTTCGCTCAATGTTGCAGGAAACACTGGGCCAGAGCCTGTTTCTGGGCAAAAACGGTATGAAAATGCTGAAATGTGTTTGGTATGGCCTGAAAACGTGTTTCAGGCCATACTGCCACGTTTCACGTGGGTGAAACGTGGCTCAGTACGACCTGAAATGCGTTTCTAGGTCGTACGGCTACGTTTTAGAATTTAAGTGATTTTTTTTAGTTTTTTTGTTTAGTTTTTATTATTTTATTTAGCAAATAAAATATTTTTTGGATGCTTCTAGATGCCTCTCACAAGTTATAAAAGGACTCTCGCCTCATTCCCTCATCACACGAATTGAGCAAGTCGTTTCACTTGGAGACGAAAGGTTTTAGCAAGGAGAAAAGAGGAAGAGAGAAATTATTTTAGCTAGGGCATTTTCAATAGTGAGCAAAGGAGATTTCAGTAGCAAAAGAAAGAGATTTCACAAGCAGATTTGGAGTGGAGAGTTTCCGGCTACGACATTCTTGGTTTGTGGCTCAGTTACAACCATATTTCTCTTGCCTTTTGTGGCATTTTGGGATAGCTTCAACTACAAAAAATTAATTTGGGTAAGATGCATTCATTTTCTTAGTTTTTTTCCCACTATATCTTCTATTTTTCAAGGGTTTATGCTTCCAAAAATGGGAAAAATGTTTTTTCTTTACAATTTATTTATTTATTTTTAATTAATTTATTATTATTATTATTAATTTTTTTTGTAGCAATGGCTTTCAACCAAGTTGCAAGTTCAACCCCCGAGTCCAACCCGAGGTCTGAATATTATCCTCTTTGGAGGCATGTTCAGAAGCTTCAAAGATGTGGAGGTGGTGGCTCATGGGAATGACGATGTAATCTTTGCAGTAACTTGTACAAGGGCTACTACCCAAGAGTGAAGGCACATCTTTTGCATGGAGGAGGATAGGGGATTGCAGGTTTCACAAAAACAACAGACCCATTGGTGAGGAGGCTTATCAAAGAGAGCAAGATGAGGTAGATGGAATTAAAGGAAGGCATGAAGAGCTTACTCAAGCTACTTCTCAAGCTCCACCAAACATTGAGCCAAGGGTTGTGGTTGAAGCAAGGAAGAGGAGAGCCACTCAATAACGAGAGCAACCACCATCCAAAAATACCATAGGGGCATTTGCTTCAGTTCAAGATAACATAATTGCTAAATTTGTAAGTGTGCAAGCAAGAGGAGAAGCTCATTCTAGAGTGTCTAGGTGCATCTATGCATGTGGTATCTCATTCAATGTTGTTCACTCTTTCCTAGCAAGATATGATAAGGGCAGTTAACAAAGCTCCCATAGGGTACAAGGGACCCAACTATGAGAAAGTCAAAACTCAACTTCTCAAAAATGAGCAGCTTGTGGAGGATATCTTATCACCAATTCACTCTTCCTAGAACAGCTTTGGGGTTACCATAGTCTCAAATGGATGGACAGATACAAGGCGTAGGCCATTGATAAATATCATTGCCACTTCACTAAAAGAAGCAATGTTTTTAAAGGTGGAAGACTGCTCAGGAGAGGTAAAAGATGCACAGTTCATTGTTGATGTTATCATAAAATCTATTGAACAAATAAGACCTAACAGGGTGGTGCAAATTATCATAGATAATGCACCAGTTTGCAAAGCTGCAGGTTTAATTATTGAGGGGAGGCATGACCATATATTTTGGACACCCTGCATTGTCCATAATCTGAATCTGATCTTAGAGGAGATCGAAAATAAAGTTCCATGGATAAAGGAAATCACAGGGGAAGCAAGGGAGATTGTTAAATTCATCACCAACCACCACCAATCTCAAGCAATATTTTGAAAGTACCCCAAATTGGAGTTGTTAAAAGTTGCTGAGACAAGATATGCCTTAAAATTCCTAATGTTGCGCCGCCTTGTTGAGGTTAACCAACCATTAGTTTCTATGGTGGTGAGTCAACTCTGGGCTGAGTGGAGATAGGTGTTATTTTTTGGTAGCATCGGATGTGCTCTAGCCATGAAAATTGGTGGAGAGGCTAAGGCACATGAATTCTAAAGAACCTAGAAACCGTTTGGTGAAATTCCACCCGGTTGTATTTTATTAAAATAATTAATATTTTTAATGGGGTTCCTATGTCTAAACTTAGGAAAATTAAAGTATTAATGGGTATTAATCAAAATATGAGTGAGAATTTCTAGAAAGCGGATCAGGTCAAGTTTTTAATCTTAGTCGTTGATTAGAGACTTAATCTCGGTCGTTGAAGTCTCAACAAGAAAAGTATAAGAAGGAGGCTTGGGGTTCATTTGAAAACACACATAGAGTTGATCAGTGAGTTTGATATTCCTAGGGCAGGGTTGGCTAAGGAATTCGAATAAGTGATCAAGCAGTGAGGATCAGAGGCAGTATTGGGAGGAAGTTATTTCCAGTTCCAGTGAATATACTTTAGAGAAGACAGTGAAGGATCAGAGAGGTAGCACAATGTTAAGGAGGGACAGCGCAACAACTAGAGGAGGTTGACGCAGAACTGTTGGGGGATAGCAGAGATCAGTGTCAGGAATCACTGTGGGTGATTGACAGATGAAATATCGAATTCTCAGCAATAGATGCAACGAAAGCAAGGGTGACGCAGTCAGGGGGAGTCTCCATGCAAAAGCCACACAATGACTGCATAAGCTCACGCAGAGACTACGCAGTGGATCATCCAGGAGCTGAGGCCAGTGCAAAATCTCCAGATTCAGTGTGAGAAAATTCTCACTATTTTTCTATCACTTATCTTCTCTGAGTGGATTGCCATTTCTCTCGGGCATCCATATTGTATTCAGAAATTTACTGTCAATAATAGAAACCCTCAGATCTACTGCATTGGTTTTCCCACATTGGGTATTTTTGGGGACTATTGTCGAAAAATAACTGTCAATGTGATTGTTCATGTGTTGGTGTTTCTCTTGCTTTTATCACTTCATAATTTGTGAAGTCTGCAGTTGAATTTATTTTGATATTTACTAAAGCATTGGTGAATAACTTATTATTGTAAATAAGTAGAAGAAATAAATCAATCACAACAGTATAATTTTTTCACAATAGGTAGATTCAGAGCGGGTTTATATGGTGCATAGATTGTGCCTTGATGAAGAGTGGTGGAGCAAGATAGATTTCTTGATAAAGTTCACAAGCCCTGCATTTGAGCTTCTTCGAAATGCTGCCATGGACCAACCTTTCTTAGGAGAGGTATATGATGCCATGGATACCATGGTTGAGAAAACTATGGAAATCATTTCACAAGAGTCTCCACAACTTTTATTTGTTGATGATCATTTTGCTGATTTAGTCAAGAAAATCATTGTTGATAGGTGGAACAATTTCAACGCTTCATTACACACTTTAGCACATGCCTTGAACCCCAAATTTTTTGATGAGGAGCTTATTGTTCAAAGCAATGGGAAGAGGAAGGAACCCCATAAAGATAGAGAGGTGGCTAATGGGGTGAAAAAAGCCCTTATGAGAATGTTTCCAACTCATCTACACAGGGAGGTGAAGGAAGAATTTGCCAGTTTTGCTACAAGATTAGATGATTATTCAGATATATTAGCTTTGGAGGAGAGAAGCACCATGAATCTAGTTAGGTGGTGGATTTGTCATGGAGAAAATGGTTTACATTTGCAAAACCTTGTCATTCGTGTTCTTTCATAAGTGGCAAGCTCTTCCTCACCGGAAAGGAATTGGAGCACCTATGGTTTTATTCATTCTGTGAAGTGCAATAGGTTGGGCTCACAGAAGGCAAAGGATCTTGTTTATGTGCACTCCAACCTTCGCCTTGCATCTTGTAGGGGTCCAAAATATAGCAGTGGTCATTCTAAAGAATGGGATGTGGATATAGAAAGTCTTGATTTGGAGCTCTCTCTTATTGCCCTGAATATTGAGGATTGGGAGCCTAGAAGTGGAATTGGCCAATCATCTTCTTCAACTCCACCATCCACTATTGAGCATGCTTCTGCTTCTATTTTTGATGAGGATTATGATGATGAGGACTAGTCTTTAGTCTTTATAGTACTTGCAGCCTCATAGTATTTATTGTACTTGCATCCTCATATATATAATATAAGGTAATTTTGAAATTTGGATATATGATAAACGCTAATTTTGGATATTCCGATATTGCTATTTTCATTATGTGATCATTCATGAGTAAATGTGATGTAAATTTAGAGACTTATAGTTTATGCATTGACATTGGAAAATTTAATCATAATGTAATAAATTATAATGTATCATGTATGCTTTATGATTGCACATAACATTTCTTAAATGTCCTAATATATATATCGTGTTTCCTTGTTTCCAAAATTTGGGGGGATCACGTTTCGTACCCGTATTTGTTTCAGAAACTCATACCTGTTTCCCCGTATCGTGCAACTTAGGTTTCACTACACAATCTTTGGAGATTCTCCATTTTTCTCTCAGGCCTTTGACCATTAAAAAAAAATAGAAAATAAAACCCAACTTAGATCCATCTTAACACTGAATCTATTAAGCATCGAGAGGGATCAAATCTCTCTAGGTGCAAACCTCTTTTTTCAATGCAAAACTTGAGGAAAGGTTTCGTACCTGTATTCGTTTCAGAAACTCATATCCGTTACCCGTATCGTGCAACTTAGGTTTCACTACACAATCTTTGAAGATTCTCCATTTTGCCGTCAGGCCTTTGACCATTAAAAAAAATAGAAAAATAAAACCCAGCTTAGATGCATCTTAACACCGAATCTATTAAGCGTCGAGAGGGATCAAATCTCTTTAGGTGCAAACCTCTTTTTTCAATGCAAAACTTGAGGAAAGGTTTGCACCTCGAGAGATTTGATCCCTGTCAGCACTTGATAGATCCGGGATTAAGATGGACCTACGCTGGTTTATATCCATCTTATAAAAAGGTAATAAAAACCACAAAGATAATAAATTTTGGATTCTTTTATTTTCTATTTATTTATTTGTTAAAGCTGATTTTAGTTACCAAATCTATTTAGAAATCAAATTTTAGCTAAAAAATTTGAAATTTCTACAATTTTTTTTTAATATAATATTTTTAAAAGAAATTACTAATTTATCAAACTTAAAAGGTAATTAAAACCACCAAGATAACGAATTTTGGTTGTTTTTTTCTATTTATTTATTTGTTAAAACTAATTTTAGTTACTAAATCTAGTTAAAAATTGAATTTTTGTTTACAAATTTGAAAATTCTACAACTTTTTTTCATTTTTTAATATAATATTTTTAAAAGCGATTACAACTTTCTTTCCATTTTTACTATAATATTTTTAAAAGTAATCACTGATGTTTTATTTCTTCATTAAGATATATTTGAGAAAATTCCATACTACGGTTAGTTTGCTTCCTTGGGTTATCTCAATGTTTGATGCTAGATATTACAACAAAACGTGGAAATAAAAAAGTGAAATCTCATTTTCATCCCCAAAAAAGTGCAGTGGTTCAATGAAACAAATATAGTCCTTGAATGTTGTGAATACTTCGAATAAAAATTATATAATTTTCAGTAGTGTCGGTACACTAAGATATCCATCTTCCATCATTTGTTTTGAATGTTGTAGCTAATGTTGTAGTTCTCAAAAAGCTCTAATATTTTTGGATTCTTGTAAATTACAAATTCAAAATCAAGATCATAAATTTACCATCCTTGAGTACTTTATTGTCACTTAGATTAAAGTTAGTAAAACAAAAGTGTAGGTTTACCTTAAATCAGCTAGTTCACTCAGGTTTCTCAACGCTCCAAGAAGGCAAGGATATTCAAGGGTCATATAGATGCAAGAAGGTTTAACTCCCCCCTTTAAATATGCTATATTCCACATGAATACCATGGGTCATTTTTATTTTTATTTTATTTTATTTTATTTTTACTAAGTTAAAATGTTTACATTACATCATATTACATTACATTACAACATCTTTACCATATTGGGTTGTGTTACTGCTCAAACTAGCAGAGGTCCTAGGAGGGAATCCTATAGGGAAACTATTAGGTTAAGGGCAACAATGGAGTGATGGCCCACTGTCACCACGGCTAAGGCTCCCTGCTCTTTACGGACTTTCACCGATGGGAGGAGACCCAATATAAGAGGAATCACAATAATGGATGTGTCAATGAGTGGATAAAAGGTGATTCCCAAAGCCTATTCGTAAGAGAGACTCAATTTTGTGGTTTGCTTGCTTGAGAAGCAAGGTATAAGGCTCCATAGGAAGGGCCAAGGGTATTTCAAGGGCTAGGGTTTGAGGATAAGATTTGTAAGGAAGATACCTAGTCCTAGAAATCCTTGTGAAAACTTGGTTTCCAAGTGGTCTTTGTGAAATTAACTTGAATAGGTTGTGGGACCACACGATACCAAGCGGACCCAAAATTAGGTCAAGGGTATGGAGTTAATCACCCAATGAGGAGCTTGACCTAATAAGGGAGGAGAAGAGGATAAAATGACAAATTTTCTTTGAGATTTGAATTCAATTATCCTAATGAGGACACTAGCCAAGGGAAAATTAGAGCAAGAAATGGCCCTTGAGCTAGGGCTTGCTATATCTCAAGATCCCATCGTGGGATTTGCCTCAAATTTGGAGGGCCTCTAGAGAAAGCCTCAACGTAGTTGTGGACTAAAAATCGAAGTGTTTGGATGGTTAGATTGTGAGATAATTGATGACATAAGTGACCTATGTAGGCTAGGCTTAGAAAAAAGAGGGAGGTGAAAAGAATAGTCGTTGAAAATGATCACGAGTGGAGGATTATTGTCTTGTCCTTTGGAAGAGATGGAGTCGAGAATTTATGGTTTGGGAAGAATTCACCCAATCAAGGAGGCCTTCAACAACTTTGTATGGCATTTAGAGCATGAGAACAACCGCTGCAAGGAATTTATACTTAATTTGCAACAAACGATGACTTATCGAGATGTATTTAAAATAAATTATTTGTAGGAACATTCACCCATTCATATATGGCCCATGACATGATGCAATGCTATAAAGAACAAAAATTCTCACAATTTCATATAGATCAATAGTAAATTTCAAACTTGTATAACAACAATCCTAGCAACATTCATGAAAGTAAATGACAGGAATAAGAATTAAAAGAGTATTTACATATATTAAAGACTATATCCAATCATCAAATTATGCCAATAATGAAGCTCCAAGACAAGAGAGAGATATCCAAACATCAAAATTCATCCATAACATCCAAACTCGTCCTCCAAAAGGGATGGTGAAAATTTCACAAAAGCAAATAACCCAATCCAAGTGATCATGATCAAAATGAATCATCTCACTTCTATTTATACACTCTCTAATGAATTTGATTTAGCTAAATTGGCCTAATTGAGCCCCTAAAATAAAATAATGTGCATAATAACAATATTTTTGGTGACAAGCCCACCAAATAGCTCAATAATACATGAATAAGCCTCTCAAGACAAATGATCAATAAAATGAGTTGTTGGGCCTTTGAGGATGCCTAATGAAGTCCAAGGGGTGCCATGATGTAGAAATGGACTCCCAACATAGTGGACAAGGGGTTGACCTCTTGTTTTCCAAGTAAGAACCCGTGGTGCTCCCAAGTGGGTGTGGGGGCACAAGGACATCCTCATGGGTCTCCAAGTGGATCGAAAATTCCTGTAGATCGTTTGTAAGGGCCAGGATGGTGATGTAAGCCCTCCCTCTCCAGTGGGAGACATCCTTTAGACCCTGGAACATCTGCTAAGTGTATGGTGCAAGTGTGGAGCCGGTTGGGCATGGTGAACCTGGTGCATCATCCTCATCCAAAAAGGTGGAACATGAGAAATCAATGATTGGTGTTGGGGATCCATGAAGTAATATCTGCTATGGTGGAGGCCCATGGCTCTCAACGCTCATCCTACAAGTGCCAATGTGGTCCTAAGGAGCGTTAGGACCCCGTATAGGGAGACCAAGGCCCAAATGAAGACCCACCTGCAATCGTGCATAAGATCCAATGCGTTCCCTCGCCCTCCAATACAACAAGTCAATAGAATTCTCAAGTAATGAAGCTTACAAGTCATGGAATCAATGGGGCACTTCATGGTGGCATGCCCTTCCATAGTGGGCTTTGGCATGTACAAGTATCTCCAAGCTCAATAGGGGGTTAACCAAGGACCCTATTAGGTGGTTTCAATCTCTAAAGGGGGTGACATGTCCATGGTACATCCTTCAAGTTGTAGGTGGCAAATGATATAATAATGGAAAGGAATGGGAATCGGGGGTATCATCCATACCACATGTCCAGGTTCATGGGTAGCTATAATAAGGGAAACCCACACTTGGGTATGTGAGTGTAGGAGGGGGCAAATCGTGGTGCATGAGTTACCCCAACTTTTATTTTTCCACCCTTCTTCATATGCCTTTTGCCTTTTATTGATTTTTCTTCATCACTGCTCAGGGCTCATCGCCCACCAGGGGTTGGGACAATCATGGGTTCCTTAATGATAGAAGGGGCTCATCTATGGCCCATAGGAACCAGGGTGATGACCATGGATAAGGGGCAGAGCTCATGTTTGGCTTTTTCCCACACGCTAAATTCGTATGTCCTAACCATCTTTTGCATTTTGTGGTACATTTCCTGTTGAGGGTGGCCAAATTATGCTTTTTCTTTTCTTTTTAGCTACATCAACCTCCAGGGCATCGTTCCAAGCCCGACCCAAGGTGTGGACAAGGGTAGGGGGAGGCTAACTCTATGTGGACCCAGACGGGGAAAGAGATGAATGGGGCTAAAATGAGTGGAAGGGGAGTAATCTAGGTGGTATCAGGAAATGGGACCACACAACCAAAATCATGATTTCCCATGTAGTGACATCCCTAAAGCTAATGGTTAATAAAGGAAATCCCACAGGACTAGGATACAGGGGTAACCACAGAATTGGGCAGTGGGGACAGGAATATAGACCTAATCCACTCTTTCCACCGAATCCCCCCACTAATCCACACCCAAAAATGCCCATGAAAAGTAAAAAAAATTACTCAACAAAATCAAAGAAATGTTATACCTTTCGGGTCAAGGGACCCACCTTCAAACATACATTCATAACAGATGGGCGAGGGACCATATGGCTGGCTCAGGCGGCAAAGAAAATGGCACATCGAGCTAACTAGGGTTGCAAGGGGCTGCTAGCTGTCGACTGAGGACCATCTAGGAGAAAAAATTTCTCCTATATAAACTAACCTTATGGACTATCCACTGTCATCCATACAACAACATACTAGACGCCTCACTCCTGTGACATCCAATTCCTCTGTGAAATTAAAACACCACGTCCATACAGTACGACTCTGCATGCCCATGTGATTATTTGTACAGTCACACCTCATCATTGGAAACTTTTAATTTTTGGAAGAAATATTTAGGGTCTAAAAGTTTAAGCGATTGAAATTCCATTATTGTGAAAGCCAAATATATATATATATAACCCCAAAGTTTTTATTATGAAGTGTGATAAAAAAAAAAAAAAAAACATAAAAATGAAAATTCATAAAGGGTCTTGTTACAAAGGTGAAAAGGCAATTTTTATAAAGAATCCATAAAAGGTGTTAAAAGGTCATTAGATAAAATAGACTTTATTAGAATTTGAAAAGTCTATTGAAAAAAATAATCCCAAATTCAACTTAAAAAGTTCCAATCAAAGTGTAAGGGGGACTACAAATGTTTTAATAAAAAGTCTAAAGGAAATATACTTCAAACAAGGGAAGATGAGTTCCACATATAACTCAACATTTTGGACTAAATGTCTGTTTTGTAAAACATACATTGAATATTAGTGGATTCATAAAAATAGCGAATTATTTTATCCAACATGTGGAAAATTATTTAACACGGAAGAATGTCAAGGTAATGAGCAGATGCAAATGAAAGGATGAGGAAAAACTTGCAGAAGTGGAACAAAAATTCGAGGCATCACAAAAAAGACATAAGGATATTGAAGGTGTGTTTTATGAAAAATAAAAAGAAAATGACAAAGAAATTTTGTGTCTAAGCGACTATAGTAAAAAATTACTTGCAAAGGTGAAGAAGTCCAAAGATGCAAAGAAAAAATTAGAAGAAGAAAAGAAATGTCTCGAGAAGAAATTCAATGAGAATCTATCCGAAAAGGAAGAAGGAAATTTGCGCTTAAAAACAATTAATCAGAGGTTAGTAGAACAAATCGGGGATTTAAAAAAAGAAAAGCTTGAAAATCAAAACACTAAGAATAAGGTTGATGAATCAGAAACTGAAGAACTCTTACATCTCATAAATCATAATCAAAGTCTACTCACTCAAATTAAGAAACTTAAAATGATAAGAAATCATTGAAGGACAAATTTGAAGAACTTATTGCAAAAGAAGCATCAAAATCTTTAGACATAACAGTCCAAGTTGAAGAAAAATGAAAAAATCCCGATCCAGTTAATATCACAACTCAAGAAGATGAAAAACCAGTTGAGGTAAAAACATATACAGATGTTGCAATTCAAATGTCGAAAATTTCAAGTAAAGATCCAACGTTTAACCAAGCAACTTCAGTACGTGAAGAAAATCAAATCACAAGAACTCTCTATCGACATTTAAATCACAGAGGCATACATCTCAATCAGTCTACGTATTTGTATCACTTAGAACAAGAACAACAGACTTACGTTCCGAAGAATATTGATGTCAGCAAAATCCAGTCTTACGATAACAATTTATTCCAGCTAACAAATAATTGCAAAGTTCCACAAAAGATTGATTTAGGATAATTAGATCCCTTCTCAGTTCGACAATTTTTTTTTATCACTCGAAGGATCCTATCATCTTGTATCAACAAAGATGACAACTTGAAGAATTCCGAAAGATGCGAATAGAAACAGATGACATGCCTTGTCAGCAATAAGCTTTGAAGACAAAGCTTTTTGAAGACGAAGGCAATGTTATGAATATATATATATATCAATCATAAATAATCATTAATTAATGATTAGTATAGAAGAGGCATGTCTCTAAGGACATGGCTATTCATGAAAGGGCACCTGCCTAGGTATATAAGTAGACCCTCATTTGTAACATTCTCATCATCATCTCATATCTTCTGTACAATTCTTATATAAATATATTATTGTCCTATAATGGATATTTACATATTTCAAATCTTCAAAGTAATCCGCGTTTATGAACTTTGTTCATAACAGATAAGCCCAATGATATCCAAAAAAGTGGATCAACCCACATGACCTTGATTTTGGGTAGCATCAGATGTGATCTAGCCTTGAAAATTGGTGGAGAGGAAGGCGCATGACATCTCCAAGAACCAAAAATCATTTGGAGAAATCCCACTCGGATGAGGAGTTATTAAAATAATTAATATTTTTTATGGGTTCCTATGTCTAAACTTAGGAAAATAAAAATATTAATGTGTATTAATAAAATATGGGTGAGAAAGTTCTAAGTGACAAGGATCAAGCCAGTTCTAATCTTAGCCGTTGATTAGGGACTTAATCTCGACCGTTGATTCGTCAACGGGAAAAGTATAAGAGGTTTGAGGGTCAGTTCGAGATACACCAAGTGATCAAAGAATTTGATTTTCAGGGGCAAGGTTTGCTGAGGAAATCGAGTTGGTGATCAGAGTTGCAGTGAGGGGCAGTTCAGCAAGCGATTTTCATCTGAGGCTAAAGAATACATAGCAGAGAGGCAACGCAATGCTGGGAGAGACAGAGGGCTGATGCAGAGGCCGAAGAGCTAACGTAGAGGAAGCAGAAGCCGCAGAGGCTGATGTTGGGCCTCAGAGGCAACGCTGGGGAGATTCTCTTGGGCAAACTAGGAGTAGATCAACAAATTATGAGCCGGGAGAGGGTGATGCAGCTCCTGGAGGAGTGATGTAGTTCCAGAGCAGTGCTTGGAGCAGATTTCGTTGTCCAGCATAGGGAACAACTGGAGTCGCTGTGGGGTTTGATCACCTGTTTGCTGATTTGCCGGAATATCTGTCTCTGGATAGAGGTACTACTGCCAAGGATATTCTCTGTTGGGTGAGCCATTTCTGGCACCCTAGTTGTATTCATGAATCTGCTTAATAATACAAACCCTCTATATGCTGCATTGGTTTTCCCGAATTGGGTTTTTCGGGGACAATTGTCCAAAAATAACGACGTCCCTTGTGTTATTGTCTCAGTTTATTTTAGTGCATCTCTTTATATTTGTGAAGGTTGCAATAATGTTTACTTCGATGTTTATGCAATTAAATAACTTGTTAATGTAAGGAAATAGTAGGAGATTGTAAACCAGTGATTGCAGTAGGGGTTTCTGATGTATTAGATTCAGGGATTTTCACACATGAGACAATGCAAACTCTTGAGCCATGTTACCCACTAAAATGGGTAACACTATATGGGAAAACTTTTAAGTTTTCTCGTATTCTTGACAACTATTCGGTCAACTACATAGTCAGTAGCCCCTGACAGCCACCACTAGCTGATGATATGCCATATATCTCTGCCACTTGCATCAACCATTTGTTTCTCACCCATCCGACATAAGCACATGGATGAAGGTGGGCCTCCACTCAAAAGGTACTTTGGTCATTTTGCAATCGGGAGCTTATACTTGTTTGTTTTTGGATTTGGATTATAGGGTGATATAAAATAATGATGGGCTTTAACTGTGATCTTATTCTCTCACCTTAAATGGGGGGTTAGTCTTTGATCCTAGTCCAATGGGACCTCCCTTAATAGCCCTTTGGGTATAGGAGGGGCACTACTTGGGGAGCCCTGATTGATATAGCATAATTCCATCTTCCCATATACCATACTTAACACTTTCCATCTCACATTATAAGCCCTTAACTCACTGCCATTTTTCGGGTTCAACCTATCATGAGTTCTTTGGGATTTGGAACCCATACCTAGGTAGGGCCTAAAAACTTTTCCCTAGGAGCTTGATGCAGCTAAAAGAAATAGAAAGAGCATAACATGGCCACAACAAAGCTAAAGAAATAAAAATTAAAATGCAAAAGATGGCCAAGGACATATAGAATTGCACGTGGGTAAAAGCCTAGCATGAACTCTACCTCACTGATTATGGCAATCATCCAGATTTTAAGCACATGTTGCTCCATTACATCAAAAGAAGGAACCCTTTCATGTCCCAACCGTGATGGGCGATGAACTGATTCATCATTAAGGGGTAATACAATTGCCACATCATTCAAAGCAAGCTCTAACCCTTTAGCTATGCGCAACAATACAAAGAAAAAATCAAGAAGTAAAAGGCACCCAAGAGGGGTGGAAAAGCACAAGGCCGAGTTGGTATCTCATGCATCCACGAATGCTCCCTCCTCACATCTATACATTCAGGATGTGGAAACCCCCATCAACTGATTCCTTTGACCATGACACTTGGCCAAGAAGTCTTATCCCCTCCATTATCATCATTATAGTCACTAACACATATCAATTTAAGGGTGGATCAAGGAAATATCACTTCCCCTTAAGGGTTGGAAGCACCTAATAGGGTTGACCTTTAACCACTTCTACCTAGGGAGAAAACACCATTACGAGATCAAGGTCTTAATTTTGGAAGGAAATCCTTATTTGAAGTATTAAATGCCCCATGCCTTTCAAGTTTGGTTCACTTAGATAAAACAATGATCTTTGTCCCTAATGACTGGTTTCTTTCACTAGAATCTTTCTTGTGATTGTCAGGTGGTTTAGTAGCCCAGGGTCTTGGGCATCTCCTCCACAGGTACCTAGGCCCTTAGAGAAGTATATTGGCACAAATAGGTGAAGCATTGAGACTCCTGGGCCTCCTAGCAGCCACATCATATGGCACATGTTCCTAGCCACCTCCTGCACCTAGGACGTTCGATCACTTTGAACCATATTTAATGATTCTTCAGGATGACACACCTAGACCCAGGATGCCCCTAGACTGACCTTGACACCAATTGATGGATAATAACTGATTTAGGGCTTGTTAACCACCACCTGTGGGTAGTATCCATAGGAGAAATTTTTTCTCCTAGATGGTCCTCAGCTGATAGCTAGCAACCCCTTACAGCCACCAGATAGCTCGATGTACCACTATTTTCGCCACATGATCCATCCTTATGCTCCCTCGTCCATCTATCATGATCGTACGTTTGAAGGTGGGCCTTCCAACCCACAAGGTATGGCTTTTCATTGTGTAGTTGGGTACTTTTGTTTATTTATCATGGACACTTTGGGCATAAAGAGTGGGCTTGGTTTGTACTATTGTCTCCTATGTCCAATTTGATGATTAAACTTGTATCCTAGTCTTGTGGGATCTCCTTTATTGGTTGCTAGCTTTAGGGGTGGCACTACATGGGAAACCCCGATTTTGGTTGTGTGGTCCCGCTTCCCGACACCATATACATCACCCCCCTCCACTCATTATAACCCCATTCACCATATTTCCCATTCGAGTCCACATTTGTCCATTGGGTCCACAAGGAGTTAACCTCCCCCTCCCCTTGTCCACACGTTGGGTCGGGCTTGGAACGATGCTTCAGAGGTTGATGCAACTAAAAGAAAAAAATGCATAATTTGGCCACTCTCAACAGGAAATGTACCATAAAATGTAAAAGATGGTCGGGACATACAAATTTGACACGTGGGAAAAAGCCAAACATGAGCTCTACCCTTATCATTATGGCCATCACCCTGGTTCCTATGGTCCCTCATATCGACCCCTTTCATCATTAAGGAACCCATGATTGTCTCAACCCCTGGTGGGCGATGAACTGCCCCACCTTAAAGAGGTATCCACTGTTATATCTTACACATCATGCTCTCATCCCTTGTATCC
The DNA here is from genome assembly GCA_000404065.3 of Pinus taeda. Lineage (NCBI taxonomy): Eukaryota > Viridiplantae > Streptophyta > Pinopsida > Pinales > Pinaceae > Pinus > Pinus taeda. Next base: position 119,287 of record APFE031160915.1, read on the forward strand.
CCAAGCAGTGACAAAAAAGAAAATCAATAAAAGGCAAAAGACATATGAAGAAGGGTGGAAAAACAAAGGTTGGGTAACTCATGTACCACGATTTCTCCCTCCTACATTCATACACCCAAGTGTGGGCTTCCCTTATTAGCTACCCTTGTACTGTGGCATGTGGCTTGGAGCCTTCCCTGATGACCCACCATTCAATCATTATATCATGTGCCACCTGTCATTTGATGGATGTACTATGGACATGTCACCCCCTTAGAGGCTGAAACCACCTAATAGGGTCCTTGGTTAACCTTCTTCTTGCACTTGGAGACACCTGTATGTTCTAAAGACCACTATGGAAGGGCATGCCACTATGGGTCTTCATCTTGGGTTTGGTCTCCCTATATGCAGTCCAAGCCCTCCAAAAAATCACATTCTTTCACCTTCTTCCAGGTCTAGCCAAGTTGGGGCACCTAGGACATCATTTTCTCGACAAGCTAGTCCTCCAAAAAGATCGATCTCCTAGGGTGTCCTGCGTTGGTGTTTCCCCAAGGTCTCCTCCAATTTTGAAGCTATTTCGATGGTGGAGTTGGGAAAAAAAGCCAAGCCCTAGCTCAAACTTTGCTTTAGCATCCCCAAGGCTAGTACCTTATAGGATCAAATCAACACCTTCAAGTGAAAATTCTTTCTTTGATCCTTTCCACCAACTTGTCTAGGGTAAGAACATCATTGGTTTCCATACTCATTCCCCCTATCCCAGACCAGGTCCACTTGGTCTAGTGTGGTCCCATTCCTATGAAAAGGTAATTCTTTAAGAACCATTCGGGTTACCAATTATAATAAGGATTTTAGGGATTGGGAAGTTCCTTGATAAGTCATATCCCATAAACCTAACCCTTAAATCCTTTCATTCCTCTCCTAGAAGTCATTGTACCTTGCTTAAAAAGCAAACAAGCTCTATCCTTTAATCTCTTCTGGAAAGGAATCATTTGGGTCACAACACATCCATTCATTGATTTATCTTTCATCGGTGACTCCATAATATATTGGGTCTTCTCCCATCAGTGAAAGTCCATAAATAGTAGGAAGCCTTAGCTGAGGTGACAATGGGCTAAGTCTCCATTTGTTGCCCTTGGTCAAGCATTTGCCCTTTAGGTCCCTTGCTAGTTTGAGCGGTAACAGGGACTTAGGAGGAAAAAGGAAAATTATAGCCTTAGTGGAATGTGGGGCCACGAGGAGAGAGAATTCTATCCAAAGGAGGCAACTCACACTAGTGAGAAGAGAAGAAGAGAGAAGAGGTGCGAAGTTGGAGAGGGAGGGGCCACCAAGAGAAAAGGGGGTGCAAATTAGGAGAGATATGAAAATTCCTAAACCTGGAATCCCTATTGTAGTAAACTGATGTTACTTCTCCTCCTTGTTAATCCATACAAGTTATTTACTGCGTTCTATGGTAAATATCAAAGTAAATACAATTGCAACATTCACTATTTAAAATAATATGCCGAAACAAGAAACAAAACAGGGAAAAGATATAACACATCTACACAGTTATTTTTGGACAAATGTCCCCGGAAAAACCCAATGAGGGAAAATTGGTGCAATAGTTGAGGGTTTTATTATTATTCAGTAGTAAATTCTAAATACAATCTCTGGATGCCTTCCCAACAATCGAATTATAGAGAATATCACTAACAGAGATATTTGTGAGATTACAACACACTATCACTGGAAGTCTTGGCTGATCCAGCCCTTGAATGAACAACCCCTTGGTACCTCTATGTTGCCTCTGCACAGTGTTTGCGTCAGCCCAATGTCACATTGTCTAGGACCTGCGTCACTCTTCCCGGCTGATCAATTTGCCTCTGAGATTTTGACTTCTACTCTCCCAGTCTCACACCCTTGCTTCTAGCTGCAGAAATTGAACCTTCCAGCAAATTTCAGACTCCCGCAATGCTTTTGCATTGCCTCTGCATTAGCGTACGCTGCCTCTACGTGGCTCCACATCAGCCTCTTTGGCTCCGCGCTGTCTTTACTGGATCTCTCTCTCTCCTCTCTGTTGAGTATTCTCCGACCGAGAAAGATTTCCCTTCGAATACTATCCCTGCCCCTCTCTGCAAAAGATCACTATCGAAAATCTCTCTGGCAGCTGCTCTACTTCAAAAAATTGAGCTTTTGATCTCCCCTCTGTGTGTTCTCCAAGTGCCCCTCAAGCCTCTTCTTATATCTTTTTTTTGGACAACCAAAGACCCAGATTAACTTCTGATCAATGGTTTAGATCATTTTGGCTTGATTGTTGTCTTCTTCTAGAAGTTACACCCATAGTTTAGATTAATAACCATTAATTATTTTAATTTCCTAAGTTTAGACTTAGGGTCCCATTAAAAATAATTAATTATCTTAATAAAACTGTTTCCGGGTGGAATTTCCCAAAACGATACCTGGGTATTAGAGAATGCATGGGTCTAAGCCTCCCTGCAAATTTTGAGATTTAGAGCACATCCGATGCTACCAGAAATGAACAAGAGAGAGGGAGTCAGGGGCATAAAGGAGAGAAGAGGCCAACAAATTGTAAATAGATCTTGAGGGCCTCACTTTTGCATCTTTGGTCATTTTACAATTCAACATGAGTCCTTTTGATTTTCTTAGCCAAGACAACCCATGCTATTCAACACAAGGAATTTCCGAGCAGGGATTCCACCTCTACTTTCGGTGAAGTTCGAGTGCCACCCTAGGAGAGAAATTGGAAAGTCCATCTTAGGCTTTCATTGAGCCAAAATTGCATATCATCTTCATCTGCTGCGTACTTCACCCAAGGCACAAAATCAGTTCGAATTGCTTGTGTGGACTCTGGAGACCAGCTACCGAGGAGTAGAACACTAGATGATTTGGAAGGATTTCCCTCCTTTCTAGCTGGAGATTTTGAAGTTTTATTGCAGGGTTGGGAGAGAGGCTTTTCAGAGAGTTGGAGTGCTCCATTTATTGGCATGTGCAAGGGTTTACTGGAGAGCTTGCGCAGGCATAGAGAGGACAAAATTTGAAGGGAGTTAGGATAGGAGAAATAAGGGTTTTCGAAGGAGTTTATACAGGAGTTGGAAGATCATTCCAACAAAGATTTTTGGGGCATTCTTCAACAGTTATTTCTCTAGTAGCTCGCATTGGCTCGTTGTTGGAGCCACATGCACTTGTTGGGGACATTAGGGGTCAGAGGATTCATCCCAAACCCTTTTTGGGTTCTTGTGGGTTTGGTGAGAGGAGTCCAGGATTAATTTTATAGAATTTTCTCAGCACTCCTGAGGGAAGAAATTTCAGATCAATTCTAGTAGCAACAATAGTATTTCCGAAGTAGGGTGCAGTTATTTGGGCGAACCATTCTACCACTTGGGTCCATGAGATTTTTCTGGGTTCTGCTATGTTTCTAGGGAGGAGGCCACTTGAAAAATTTCAGCTTATTCTAAGCACTCTCCTGAGCAGAAATTCCAATTTCATTCAACAACCATCTACAAAATTTCTAAGGCAGTGCGCAATTCCAATTTGGGCCAGTATTTCCTCCGGATCAGAGTTGTACCACCTAGGGTTTGCATAGCTTGCATAGCAAGCCTAGGTTCCATTGTTCCTACTTGCTTATGTACTCTGATTTATCATTATTAATAAAATGGCTCAGTTGTTCAGCTTTATTTTTTCAATGTTTTGATGTGTATATGTGGTATTTTGTTTATGGTTGTTGTTTCCTTGTATATGTCTCTATTTATTGTTGTAAATTTCAATTTGGAACATTACATTTCTAGCATATTAGCTACTAACTTGACAATCTCAATGATAGTCTATCATCTTGAACTTAGAGGTCAACTCCCTTTGAAGCTAAAACAAGGCTCCTTGACTACTCCCTCTATTATGGAAGAAAATATTTATGCCACAACTGCTCCCTTTGACACATGAGCCCTTCTACTTCCGTCAAAAATAAATCATATAGGATTAACCTTGATCCATCAATCCAAATCTTAGGTGCAATCTTCTATTTTCAAGCAAGAGACTTATTTGTGACCTTCAAAGCCTTGAGGTGGTTCCATGTGTTCTTCTTTCTCAAATTCTTCATGGAGAAAAACAACCTCTACATCCATCTGATATAATTCCATAACAGAAGAAACAAGAATTCTAATAGAAGTGTACCTCGCAATTCGAGCAAATGTCTTTTCATGATCCTCTACCTCTTTTTGGAAGAACCTTCTAGTCTCAAATCTCACTCTATGCTGCCATCTATTGCATGTTGCTTCACAAACTAGTAGGCCTAATTTGTAGGCTAAAACTAGAGGGCACAACAACACTTTGGGACTAAGGCCCAGTGTCACCACAACCTAGGTCCCCTTCTCTTCTTAGAGTTTCATCGACGGCAGGAGTCCTAATATCTCTCACTTGTGATAGATGTATCCAGGATTGGTTTGAAGTGAGGCAAGGATGTTCATTCAATGGAAAATTCTATGAAAGTGTGAGCTTTGGGAGAAGCTAGGAAGACTTTCCAAGAAAAACCCCTTGAAAGAAAGACTACACGAGACCTAGGGTTTAGAAATTTTATGATATAAGATTTCATCCAAGGTCAAGGTAGATAAGAGAAAAGGTTGTGAATGATATACTTCAACAAGTACTAGAGTACAAACCTTCAGAGAATCCCCAAGTTGAAGGATGGCTTCTAGGGTTCCCACTTGGTGTGATAGCTAGGGCATCAATTATATTGAAATTCCATTGTCGGAATTCGTTCAAAATTCGTGGATGCCTAGAGGAGACACTAAGGAAGAGTTTTGTCTGGATGAAACTCAAAAATTTATCCTCCCTAAAATTTCGCACCAAGCCCTAAATGGGCCTCCTTATCCTTAAAGGGATGAAAAAGAAAGTTAAAGAAGGTGTAATAAGTATGATTTTTCAATTGTACGTGATCACCAAGGATCTAGGACCAGTGCCTAGCTATTGGGAGGATTGGAGTAAAAAATGATCTTGATCTGGTAACTTCACTCTTCAAGGAGGCCTAAAGAAGCAACTTCGCTATCTATGGATGCAACTACACGAAAACTTTAGACTTTTATACTTCAATGGGAATTGTTATGGAGTTTCAAGGATGCAAATTATCCCCAAGGAACATTCATTCATTATTCATATTATGAATAACACATGCAAAAATTTCCAATAGTATCAAGGCCTTAAACAATTTTTCATGAATTAAGGAACAATAATAACCATAAGAATAAAATTCCATGCATTAGAAATTCATTATTTCAGAAGGCATCAAAAGGCACTTACAAGACAATGAAGAGTATATCCATCCACAAGAATGCCAAAAGGAAGTTCCAAGATAGAAAACGAATCTTTCCAAATATCAAAATGCATTAGCTTCATCCAAATCTCTCCACAAAATTGCAGGCCGAAAATCCTCTAATGAGGTAGCCAAAAATCCCAAGAGTGATGAATTCAAATGAGAGTGAGTCTATTATATTAATGCAAGACTCATAGGTTCAAATTTCTAATTATGAAGCCCCTAAAGTGTTAAAACAAGGTAACAAACCCTCGGTTACAAGCCAACCAAGATAACTTTACATTAATTATTATTTTATTTGTCCTTTAGCCCATGTAATTAATGCGAAGTGCTCTCCAATGTTAGAGATGATGTCTCATGTGCTGAGAATGAGGGTGAGGGCCTCCAAAGTGATGAATAAGAGGGGGATACCCTCCAAATGCTTCAACACATATCCAAACCCCAAGTTGGGCTCAGTGGACTCCAAATGGGTCTCATGGGTCTACAAATGGCTCAAGATCAAGTCAATGCTTCATCAATGAGGGTTAGAAGATGACACATGCCCTCCTATGTCTCTTCAAGTGAGACAACACCTCCTCTTGGCCCTGGATCAGATGCCAAGTGTTGGGTGTAATGTGTAGCTAGTTGGGCAATGTGGTCTAAGTGCATCATCTCAGAATAACTGGGGCATGAACAAGCAATGTGGTGGTGCTAAAGAAACCCATGGTGTGTCAATCAATGCTATGCATGGTTGGAGGCCCATGGCTCTCAATGCTCACCCTACAAGTGCCATTATGACCTTCTAGAGGGCTTGGATCCCATATAGGGAGGCAAAATCCAAGATAAAGACCCACCTGCAATCCTGTATAAGATCCAACGCATCTCCTCACCTTCCAGTACAATAATTCATTAGTGCAATTGAGTAAATAAACCAACTAAACAAGGGCAGAAGTGGACACTTCATGGTGGCATGCCCTTCCAAATGGACATTAAACATGTACTAATGTTTCCTTCCTTGACAAGAGAGGTTAATGAAGGACCCTATTAGGTGGTTTCGACCTCTAAGGGAATGATAGGTCCATGGTACATCCATCAGATGGCAGGTGTCGTGAAATAATGATGGAATAGAGTGGGGCAAAAGGGAAGGTTCCAAGCCACATGCCATGTTACGAGGGTAGCTATGATGAAGGTGTTGGAAATAATACTGAGAGGGGGGGGTGAATCAGTATTTACAATTCAATAATTTTTCATTTCCCAATTAGATTTATATACGCTACTTTAGTGAAGTGAACTTGCATGTGCACGCAACTGTGATTAAAGAAACCAAGCAACACCTAGAGAACTTATGATTTAGTTAATTCATCATGTGTTGATCTTTAATCGGTGCATCAATACTTTATTATACAGTAACTAGTGTAGTAATAACATAATAAACCATAACACACAAGCAATAGACATGAACACCAAGATTTAAGGTGGAAACGCAGTGCGGGAGAAAAATCACCTACTGTTGTTGTCTCTATCTTCTTTTTAATATAAAGAAAATTTGTTTACAATCTTGTACTGGTGCAGACTCATACCAGTACGCAAACACCCACCTATAGAAGGCTACAACCTTCTCTCATTCTCCAGCTTCTACTGGAAGGGAGCTACAACCCCCTAGCTCTTGTACTAGCTGATATGTTTACTAGTACGTAGGCTTCGGCTTACAGAAGGCTACAACCTTCTCTCTTCCTCCAGGGACCACGTTTCATAAATTTTCAGACTGGATGCTCTTGGTACACAACAACACAATATGAAGGCCTCGTTTCATCAAATTTTCACACTGGACCCATCAGAAACTTTGAAGCTCAAACTCTATAATAATAACTGCATCAACCAACAATCAATCAATCTGAACAGTCAGATCACTATCACCAGAACACTGTGCTGAACCCAAAAACCTACATCATCATTTAGAACCAGCTACAACTTCAAAAATCATACATCGGAATGCATACACTACTTCCTTTAACCAAACCTGCTTATACCTACAAAACTACTGAATCATAAAAACTTTTGAATCAAATCTGTACAACTAGTAATATTCTGAACATCTACTATCAAATTACAGAGATCTAGACAGTCAGTAGTAAAGATCATCCTTCTCACTTAATCAATCAATCAATCAAACTCAATCTCCTTATGCATTCAATTCTACTTTAAGATCTAAGAAGACATCATTGACAGACAACTGTAAACTAGCAACAATGATTAGATAGATCAGTCATTTTTGAATAACAGGCTTTTCTTTTGTATATGCTACTTGGAAGCTTTGAACCAGCGTGTATACGCGTCTTCACCAAGGCGAACCAGCGTATAGATCTACAAATACTAACTTACAACTTCATTGCTATTCTAGATTTCAGACATACCCAGATCATGACATTTAAAGAATAAAACATGTGCAAGCAATCAGATCTAGCCCAATCAATATCAGATCATTCAATGATAAGTCATTTAAGGTCTCATGATCCTGATCCAACATTGAATTCAAGGTGCACACAATATTTCAGATTATATCATAATCATAGCCCCTGCAACATAAAATATACTTCAGATAGAAGTATTCCTGAGAAATCCTTTCACTTGCACACCTGGCCCTTTGATCTTCTCCTCCTTATATAATTTTTGGCCTTTCTCAATACCTCAGACCAAAACAACACTTAGAACCTGTGGTGTTCTTGGACGAGATCAAATAGTCGTTACTCCGCTCAATATTGTGGGCTAATACCATGGTATTGACCCTTGGTATTCTTTAATCTTGAATTTCCTTGATTTTCCAACCCATATGTGCTTTTCCTCTTGTGAAAGTGCATGCATACGTATACGCTCTTTTTGTTCTGTTAACCCGCGTGTATACGCTGCTTTGACAAGGTGAACCTGTCTATACAAATTAAACTACCTTACAACATCCTTTTCCTTCAACTTCTTGATTCTGATCAGTAGACCTTTGTTCCAACTTCTTGTTCTTCTATACCAATGCCCTGTTACCTCTGAATTGACCCGTTACAATGTGAGTTGCCATTTATCAAATTTGAACTGACCTGTGAGTGAGTTGCCATCAAGGACAACACCTGTATCATAATGCCAACAATCTCCCCCTTTGGACTTGATGGCAACCATTTGGTGTTGATTACTTCAAGTTGTTGAACCTGTTTGAGATATCAAGCAACACCAAAATACTCTCCTCGTTTGACATTAAGGGCAAAGGGAGGATCAAGATATTCTCCCCCTTTGAGATACACTATGCTCCCCCTGAGTACATGCAGATTCTGCAGAGATATTTTTCAAAAGAATAATATGACTTTATAACTCAACTGAGTATGACCTTCCTATCACCAATGACTCATTCATACATCAATCGCCCAACCAAGTGGGGGGATATACCAATTATTTATACATGACTAAAATATAGCAATTATTACATCATCCTTCCCATATATAGTGGGGATACAAATTACATATATGTCCAATAGGACTCATTCAAAAATAGACTATGACAGAAGGAGACATATTACACCCTAGATCTTTACATGACCTATGCAATAATTGATATGAATATCTGAAACCATAGCTGAAATCAGCAACCATAATGCCAACAATGCAAAATGTTTGTGAAGGTTAATGCTCCCCCTGAACCTGTGCTACCTGTGCATTGTCAACAAATCATTCATCAAGGCATCTTCATCAGTCAGATAAAAATCAATGAACAAAGCATATCAGCAGACTGAGCACCCATGTCAGAGTTTGACCCACTGTTTTTCTATCAAAAAAACATATACGCTCATGCAACCACAGAAACTCGCGTATATACGCAACGATCCTTCATGAAACCCACATATAGGAACCTTCTTCTGAAAATTGGATTTAACAACAGGATGATGCATAAACTAGTCCCAACTTTTGTCTGAGATATTTAGATGTTTCTCTAGGAAGCGGTTTGGTAAATATACCAGCAACTTGTTCTTTGGAGGGAACATACTCCAATTTAACCTTTTGTTCAAGCACTTGTTCTCGTAGAAAATGGTACTTAATGGGTATGTGCTTTGTCTTGGAGTGCATGACTGGATTTTTCGAAACACTGATGGCACTTGTTTTATCACATAAAATGGAGATGGGTGGAGAACATGTGATTTGAATGTCTTGCAATGTTTGCATCATCTAGAGTAGTTGTGTGCAGCAAGATGCAACAACCACATATTCTGCTTCAGTTGTAGATAAGGAAATCGAACTTTGTTTCTTGCTGAACCAAGATACTAACTGTGATCCCATATAGAATGCACCTCCACTAGTGCTTTTTCGATCATCAACATTTCCTGCCTAATATGCATCTGTATATGCATGAAGAGTAAGATCTGTATCTTTAGGATACCATAGACCAAAGTCTTGAGTTCCTTGAAGATATTTGAATATTCTTTTTACAGCCTGAAGATGTGATTCCTTTGGATTTGCTTGGAACCTTCCAACAATTCCTACTGCATGCATGATATCAAGTCTGGTACCTGTTAGATAGAGCAGACTTCCAATCATAGATCTGTATGCTCGTTGATTTGCTGTAGGTGATTCATTGTTAGAACTAAGGCTGCATCTTGTCACCATTGGAGTACATACTGGTTTAGAATCTTCATTCCATACTTCTTCAGAATCTGCTTGAGATATTTAGTTTGTGAAAGAAAAATACCATCTTTTGTTTGTTGTACTTGTAGACCAAGAAAATAAGTAAGTTCACCAAGTAAGGACATTTCGAACTCTTGCTGCATAACTGAAGCAAAGTTCTGACTCATAGATCCTTCATTGCTGCCAAAGATGATATCGTCAACATAAACAACAATAATTAGTAGTTTATCATTCTCAATATTGGTGTATAAGTTGTTGTCTGCAGATCCTTTTGTGAACCTTTGTTGTTGTAGATATTTGTCAAGGCGATAATACCAAGCCCTTGGAGCTTGTTTCAGTCCATAAAGAGCTTGTTTGAGCTTGCATACAAGCTTTGCATCATTTCCTAGAATGAATCCTTCTGGTTGTTCAATATAAACTTCTTCTTCTAACTCTCCATTAATAAATGCAGATTTTACATCCATTTGATACACTTTGAATTTCCGAAAACTTGAAAGAGCAAGAAACATTCTTATGGCTTCAAGTCTGGCAACGGGTGCAAATGTTTCTTCAAAGTATATACCTTCTTGTTGAGCATACCCTTTACAAACAAGTCTTGCTTTGTTTCTAATAACCTCTGCATTTTCATTCAATTTATTCTTGAATATCCATTTTGTTCCTATAACATTTTTATCAAGAGGGCTAGGAACTAGTTCCCAATTATCATTCTTCTCAATTTGGTCAATTTCTTCATTCATTGCCTTAACTCAACATTCATCTTTGCTAGCTTCATTAACATTTTGTGGTTCTATGGAGGATAGTAATGCTAGATAACTGGAAGTTCCTGCAAGAGTTCTTCTTGTTTGTACTCCAAACCCTTTTTCTCCTAGAATTTGAGATTTTGGATGATTATTTTGAACATACCTGGATGGAGTCTTTTCCATGTCAGTTGTATCTTCTTCTAATGCTTCATTGATTTCTTCCTCTATATCATTTTGATTTGATACGGGAAAGCATTCACCGTCTTCCTCATTGTTATCATCCTTTGTTGACTTTATCTGTTCCGGATTTATGCATGCTTCATCAATTACTACATCAAAGCATTCAACAATTTTCCAAAGTATCTTCTTATAACATTTGTATCCTTTACTTTTAGATGAATAACCAAGAAAATTTCCTTCGTCTACTCTGCATTCAAACTTACCAAGTTTTTCATCAGTCTTTTTGATGAAACATTTGCTGCCAAAAACTCTGAAGTGTTTTACAGTAGGAGGCTTACCATACCAAAGTTCATATGGAGTTTGATCACTATTTACCCGAACATTAGCTTTGTTGAGAATAGTCACAACAGTAAATGCAGCTTCACCCCAGAAGGTGGCAGGAGTTCCGAATTCATCAAGCATAGCTCGAGCAATTTGTTGCACTGTTCTATTCATTCTTTCTACTATGGCATTTCGTTGAGGAGTTCTGGCAATAGAGAACTGCCTTTTCATTCCATGTTGTTCACAAGAATAAAAAAAATCATCTGATATCAATTCTCCCCCTTGATTAGATCTGAGACATTTGATTTTTCGATCTGATTCATTTTCAACTAAAGCTTTGAAGGCTTTAAACTTTTCAAATGCTTCATCTTTATGCTTTATTAGACCTATCCAACACATTCTAGAAAAATCATCAATGAATAAAAGAAACTATTCTTCTCCACGAGGTGACTTTTACCTTGTTGGTCCACACAAATCAGTATGGATGAGTTCAAGAGGCTTACTCGCTGATCCTTCTTTTTCATTGAAATGAACTCTGGTTTGCTTACTGACTTGACATGGTTTGCAAATGGTATTTTCTGGGATGTTGATATCTGGAAGATCACGAACTGCCCTGAGCCTGCATGCTTTTCTTATTTGAGAAAATCTTAGATGCCCCAATCCTCTTTGCCATAACCAGTTTTCATCTGTTTTGCTTAGATAGCATTGTTTTTGTCCTCCTTTTAGTATATATATATATTGCTTGGAGTTCTTGTGCCTTTGGTTACGGTCTTTCCTGTATCAAGCTCACAAACCATACATCCATTTGATCGAAACACAACTTCATTTCCTTGATCACACATTTGACTGACACTCAACAAGTTATGTTTTAAGCTATCAACATACATGACATTTCCAGCTTTAAACTTTTCTTTCAAATAAATAGAGCCTTTACCTTTAATGACAGCTGGTGTGTCATTTCCAAAAGAGACATTCTTTTCCTTTTCTAAAGCATTATATGAATGAAGTTTCTGTTTATCACCTGTCATGTGTTTAGAGCATCCGTTGTCAATGTACCACTGATTTTCTTGTCCTTCTGCAAACAGAGCTATGCCACATCTTTTTGATTGAAATTCCTTCTTTCTCCATACCTTGGAATTTGATGATGTTTGCTCCTTTTGAAGTGTTGGCCGAAATTTGCTCCTGCATTTAGATTCTTCATGACCAAAGTTATTACAAAACGAACATTCAATTTCATCTTCAAGAGGAGAAAAGTTATTATAAGAACTTTTCTTAATTCTTGTTACGCTCCTTTCATTTCGTGCTTCTTAGTCATGATAGTTTTGTAACCAACACATTGAGCAACCTTATGCCCATCGTTATCGCATGAAAAGCATTGTCCATTAAAAAAGTTTCTGTGATCATAGAATCTTTTGGTATTGTTTACCTTTTGGTTGATACTTCTATTGATGTTCATCCTTGGAGTAAATTGAGCATGATTTACCTGATGAGTACTTTTAGGCTTTTGCTGACGATTGACATATTGTTCATTGGTCTTTGTTGCATCAAGATAGCTTCTGGTGGAGGCTGACGACTTTTGTGATTGGGATGATTCTTCAGTATATCCAAGACTGGTCTTTATAAGAGGAGAATGCTGAACCTTGATGATTTCATTTAAAGTTTATGATCCTTTAGCAAATCTAAGATTAAGAGATTTTGTCTTCTCAAGTTCTTTTCTTAGACCCACAACTTCACATTCTAGTTTTTCATTGTGCTTTTCTCTTTCAGTGAGTTGATGTGTCAATGTTTCTATGATCATATTCTTTTCTTCCAAACATATTTTAAGTTTAGTGATTTCTTCAAGAAATTCTTCTTCTTCTAAGCATCCAAAAAATCATCCTTGTCATAAACCATGAGTAGTTTATAATCTTGTTCAATTTCATCTTCATCACTATTAGATAATCCATCACTATCTTCATGAGTATAGTAACTTCTTCTATTAACAACCTGTTTTCTATTGCCTTGTGCAAACTCCTTTCCTTTTTCATGATTACCTTTATGATGACATTTTGTAGCATAATGGCCAACTCTACCACAAGCAAAGCATTTGAATGGTAGCTTACCTATGAATCTTTCGGAACCTCATTGAAGCTTCTTGACAAAGTTTACCTCATCTTCTTCTTCTGAAATATATCTTGATTCATTGAGCTCTTCCTTTTCTTTTCCCTTTGCTGAAGCTTTGAAGGGACTTCTCTCATATCTGATGGACCTCATTTCCTCATTTCAAAGGCAGTTAGAACTCCATGAAGTTGAACAACAATAATAGATTGAAGATCTTGCTTTTCTTCTATGGCAGATACTTTTGACTCAAATTTAGAAGACAAAGATCTCAAAATTTTCTCTACTAAAGTAGCCTCCTTTATCTCTTCACCCAGATTTTTCATACAATTAACAAACTCATCTAGACGTAAAAAGTAACTAGCAATACTTGTTGGAATTTCTAATTCTATTTGTTAGAAATCCTTCTTGTACTCTGATTTATTTCTTCCTACTTGTTCTGTTAATTATCAAGTTATTTACCATGTAAATATTGAAAATAAATACAAGTATAGTCTCAACACATACAAATCATCGACTGAAGGAAAAACAAGCACACAAGTGATACTGTTATTTTTGGACTAATGTCTCCGGAAAAACCCAATGCGGGAAAACAGGTGCAACTATCTGAGGGTTTTATTATTAAGCAGTTTCATAATACAATCTGGGTGCCAAAAATGGCTCACCCAACAGAGAATGCCCTCGGTAGTAGTACCTCTCAGTCGGAGACAAATATCAGCCCCAATCTTCCCCACGAAATCTCCCAGCGTTAACCTCTAGGGTATGCGTCAGCCTCTCTGGCCCAGCGTCTACCTAGCATCAAAGTCTTTGGGTTCTGCGTCAGCCTCTGTAGCCTTTGCGTCTCCCACGCTGGCCCTCCTCAGGCTCTGCGTGGCCTCTAGTTGGCTTTGCGTCAACCCTCTCTCGGCTTTTGCGTGGCCTCTAGTTGGCTCTGCGTCATCCCTCTCCCAGCTTCTGCGCTGATGCTCTCGGCACCATCTCTGCCTCTCTGCTACTATATTCACTGCACCTCAGTTGCAACTCTGATCACTCCTTCGCTTTCCTCAGCAAGCCCTGCCCCAGAAAATCGAATTCTTGATCAACTCGGTGTGTTCTCCAAGTGACCCTCAAACCTCCTCTTATATTTTTCTCGTTGACATTTCAACGGCCGAGATTAAGTCCCTGATCAATGGCTAAGATTAGATCTGGCTTGATACATGACTTTTGGACCATTCTAACTCAGTTTTATATTAATTCACATTAATATTTTATTTTCCCTAAGTTTAGACTTAGGGACTCCATTAAAAATATTAATTATTCTAATATCTCCCAAACTAGTTATATTCTATCCAAACCATTTCCAGGTATTGGAGATCTCATGTGCTTTATCCTCTCCACCAATTTTCGTGGCTAGAGCACGTGTCATGTTACCCCAAATCAACACTCCCTCTTAGTGAGGATTGTGCTCTAGTAATACTTCTCACTGAGTATCACCCTGATCATCCAGCATTGGTCCCTGTGCTGATGCTAGGCCTGCTGCCCAACATCCTCTGCGCTGCTGCATCATGTATTGCTACCCATGGTTGTGCCACTGCCACTGTTGCATCTGTATGGCAACTCCCTCTGCACCCGTGTTGTTGCCCATGGCTTTGTCGCTACCACTGCTGCATCTGCACTACAACCTCTCTTATCATGCTGCTCATAGCACTGCCACAGCTAACTGCTGCACTGCAACTCAGTTACTGAGAAGTAAGTAACTGATCTCCCAACTCTGACATCTCTGTTAGGCTAGAAACACTCTCGATGTTGAAGCTCCCTCTGTCACTGACAAGTGCTCCCTCTTTGACCTCTGCGCTACTGCAACAAGTCTGTGCATCTTGCACTGCTGCCTCATGTTGTCCTGGGACTCTTGCACTATAGCTCCCTCTGTCGCTCCATCCACATCCGTCTCTATCGACATTCGCCAGTCCTGCTACTCCTCTTCGGGGCTCTCGTAGCAAGGTATAATCCAAGAGGTTGGGTACGTCGAGGATCCTGCCCCTCATCGCCTGTAGTCTGTCTGACTACAGCTCGATGTACCCCACTTCCTCTCAAGTGGCGCATGAGCACTCATGGCACAGTCATCATCTGCCTCCATTTCTTTCTCCGCCCTTGCTAGCGTAGCCTTGGTCTCAGAATCCTCTCCCTTGCTCTTCTTCCTCGGACATTGGCTCGTATAGTGACCCAGTTCCCCATAGTGGAAGCATTTGAACTTGGAGAGGTCCTTCTTCTTCTGTTTCTCCTGCTTTCCCTCAGATGCTAGGGCAACATCCTCCTCTTCCTCCTTAATTCTGACCCCTTTGTCGCTGCTCCCGCCTTGGTTAGCCTTCTGATCTCTTCTTGACAAAGAGTCGCCCACAGTTCCTCCCAATCTGGAAGGGTCGACCTGCCCAGTATGCTCTGAACAAATACCTCCCAATCCTCTGAGGCTGCGTTCAATGCAGTCCTCACCAACATCTCCTCATCCGACGTGGCCCCTATGGAAGTTAGCTGATATCGGGTCTCCTTCAATTGACCGAGGAAGGTGTCTATCTATTCTCCCTTCTGCATCTGGTATGACCACAACTGATTTTCTAGTAGCATATTCCTCTGCACGGAAGATACAACTTCGTCAGGGCCTTCCACATCGCATTTGTTGTGTCCTTTTCGGCAATATGTGGTACTACATGGTCCCTGACCCCATCAAGGATGATGCTCTTGGCCCTCGCCATTGCCTCCTTGTACTTTTCGTTCTCAGCCGGGTCAACTAGGATCTTTATTGTGTTCAAGGCGAAGTGCTTGAGACAATTCCTGTCTAGAACGGACAAGATCCTGGCCTTCCAGACTACTAAGTTTGAGGCTCTGTCCAGTCTGTTCTGATCAATGTTGCACTAATTGTTATCGGGATAATATCGGCGCGAGGAAAAATCGTAATAATCTGGAAAAAATCAGTAATAATTGGGAAAAAATCGTTTGGTACAAAAATATTCTTTTTTTTTTCCAATTTTTTTAATATCTAAACCATCTACAACATAAAATAAATACATTGACACATAAATATGATAAAAGAACTAATATATAAGATGTTTAATATCATTTCTAGTGCTAAAATCACACATAACAGTGAATCATGTCTTGAATAGTAAGCCCCGACTCCTGAGTCCCAACTCAGCCTCAAAATATCAACAAAAAAATATAATAATGTATCTCATGAGTCATAATGTCATATACAATGAAATGAACAAAATAACTAAAGTCTAATACTATTGATTTCCTCTGCCCCTCTTGCGAGAAAATGCCATAGCTTTCCCTTTCCCTCGATGTAGATGCTGGTGGAGTTGGCAGTGGAGTCTGTTGTGCTCTAGAAGCGTAAGAACTAGGAGTAGGAGCTATAGGAGGTAGACCACGTCCTCCACTAGTGGCAGGGGTAGCCTGGGCAGGTGGTGTCACTTCCTCCTCCTCCTCCTCCTCCCCCTCCACTACATCCTGCACTAATCAATCATCAGCAGACTCCATGAGAGGCCTCTTGGCCTCAACCCTCCATGCAGCAGTGGTGTCAATCCCATCCAATGAGATGGCCTCCATATTAGGTGTCCTCTCAAGTTGCCTCACCCACAATCGAAAACTGTAGTAGACGTAGACCATGTCATTAAGTCGCTGGGACTCAAACCTGTACAAAGATCATGAAATAATAATTAATAATTATAAAAAAAAAAATATTGTTTAATGCATTCAAAAATTTATTTGAAAATTTGCAATATTTTAAATTTTTAAGTGTTAACCTGATGCACTTCTTGTTGTGTATTTTTTCAAATACACTCCAGTTGCGCTCACATCCTGAGGAGCTACATGTTTGGCTGAGGATTCGAATGGCAAGCTTTTGTAGAAGGGGTACCCTGGCACAATACATTCTCCACTATGCATCTACAACAAAATTACAAATAAAATTTCAAATAAACATAAGAAAAAAATGGAATTTGAAGAGACAATGAAATTTGAAACAAAGTTACAAACTAAAAAATACCTGGCATTTTAATCGTCCTATCAGTCACAACTATGTCAAAGCCAAATGTGCCACCTGCCATCCTATATGTCTCAATTTCTTTAGAGATGTTTGTACGTTCTACTGGAAATCGCACCATCTTCTAGACATAGGATAAGAATCCATCCATGATCTCAGCATCAAATACAAACCTACATGCGTAAGAAAATGCGGGGCTCAGGAAAATCCCAGCAGCATGAATGGGACGATGGAGTGTGTTGTTCCATCGCTCATCAATCACTCCCCATAGGAGTTGTCTCTGAAACCCCTCATCTCCCTTATCATCATAGTAGGCCCGAATGGCTTCTTTGGCCCTGCCCATGGCCTCATACAAATAGCCCATTGTAGGCTTCTCACCATCAACTAACCGAAGAACCTTTACCAAAGGTTTAGTAATGGTGCACACCTCCTGCACTTTTGCCCAGAGGTCTTCCTGGTATGAATCTAGTCTGCATACGGCCTCTCCCTCTGGTTTGCAGCTCATTGGCAAAGCACGCCACTCCTCTGAAAGAAACATTCTCTTCACATCCCACATAGAATTAAGAGGGATTGAAGAGATATGAAATTGGTGGCAAACCGTGTAATGGCGGGGGCCGGGGCGCACTAACTCTTTGTTGTTGGTGAATCTTCTCATTAAGCTAAGCACAGATGTATGGTTATATATAAATTTTGTAATGCTTTTGGATGACTCAACAATATCTTTGACAAAGGAAATTTTCCCTATGTCCTCCAACATCAAGTCAATACAGTGTGCAGCACAAGGTGTCCAAAATAAAGTAGGATGCCTATCCATAAGCATCCTGCCAGCAGCAACATAATTTGCAGCATTGTCCATTATGACTTGGACAACATTTTCTGCACCCACCTCCAAAATAAACACATCTAGCAAATCACATAAAATTCTTGCATCTTTGATTTGTGCAGATGCATCAACAGATTTGATAAACATAGTCCCCTTGGGACAACTAACCAAGTAGTTTATAAGGGTTCTCCCCTTTTGGTAAGTCCAACCATCTGACATCACAGTGCATCCTGTTTGTGCCCATGATGCCCTAAAATCCTCCAATCTTTTGGTACAGTCAAGCTTTTCATTTTGAAGAATCCGGCCTCTCATGTCATGATAAGAAGGGATTTTGTACCCTAGGCCAACAGTTGCAATAACATCAAGAGCAGGTTGGAAAAATGGATTATTCCTCACAATGCTGAAAGGAATATCACTCAAAAGGAGAAATTTTGCCAGCAACTTGTCAGCTTGTTCTTTTTCAGTTTTTTTTTAGCATTGCACTGATACATGGCCGTGAACCAGGTGTGGTTCGAAGAACAAAAAATGATGAGGAAGCTACCGAATTGGTTGATGTTGCAGTAGAACCAGTGGCACTTGCTTGTTTAGTTGACTTTTTTAGTCGCCTCTTCATTTCTTCTTTGGCCTCTCTATTTTGGGCTAAAGTTTCCAATGCTTTCATGGCTCTTTGGATGAGTTCAGGATTTGTATTTTTGTAAGGCCCTACATCAAATCCAGGGATTTTTGCAAGGTGATACTTCAATCTGTACACCCCCCCAGACATGTGGTGCCCACACAACTTGCAAGTCAAGTTTTGTCTATCATTCGGAGCATTAGGTTCACCAAATTCCCAGAAAGGGTCCAATTTCCTTGGCATGTTTGATTTTAAACTTTGAAGTTGAAAACTTGAATGTTGTTTCGGTGAACCTATGGGAAAATAAGGATTACAATTTAGTATTTACAAGTTACAAACTTACAATTTAGTATTTTACTATTTACATTGTACAAAAACTATAAAAAAATTACATACAATTTAAGAAACCCCATTTCAAACCCAAACAAAAAAACTAAAAAAACAATACATTGGACAAATGTCAAAAACCCCATTCCAAACCCAACCAGAAAACCTAAAAAAAAATTACATTGGACAAATGTCAAAAACCCCATTCCACACCCAACCGGAAACATTAAAAAAAAACAAAAACAAAGTTACAAAACAATGAAAACAAAAAACATTCGTGCCCATACCGGTTTTATGAAGATATAGTGTCTCCCCCTTAGCTCACTCTCCAATTTTCTCCTCCAGCAAGTTGATTTAGCTCCAAAATTTCCAAGTCTCCAAGTCTCCAACTCTCCAAAACCCCAGCGCACCTTCTGCTGTCCAAATGAACAAAAAAAATCGTGTTTTCCCTTTTAAAATCGCGCTGCCCGATAGGCCCGCGATTTTTATCGAAAGAATCGCGATTTTTTCAACATAATAGGGCAAAAAAAAATTTCCGATTAGTACGCGCGATTTTATCTTTTCTTTGAAATTATCGCGATTATACGATAATATTGCCATTAGTGCAACATTGGTCCTGATCTCTTACCCCATTCATTGCCATTTCGCTGCTCCTTTTTCGACTCTTCTGAGTCTCTCTACTTCCCTCCCGGAAGTTCTTGGTGTGACTCCCTCTGAGCCTCGATTTCCCTCCTGGAAACCTCTCTGCCAATGTCGAGATGCCCCCACTCTGATCGTTAGTGCAACTACATCACTGATCCGGATTTCTTGGCTAGAAATCCTCGACAGCAACTCCCTCCTCTTTGGTCTTGCCCGGTTAGGTACTGTGCTGACCACAGTACCCCACCAGCTTCACTCTGCAACTTACCCACAGCCTCCTATGCCCCAACAAACTGAAGGTTAGAGCCTCTAGGCTCTGCGCAATCCCAGCACCAGCAAAATCCGCACCTCCTGGCCACGGGCGTTAATCTTTCCTGACTGAGAAAGATGACCGGGCACTGCGTAGGTCAGGTCTGCTCCTCTCTGCCGCTGCGCTGATCCTCTTCCCGACACGAACTGATGACGCAGGCATTGTGTCACCCCTTCCTTGTTGTTTTTCGCTAGGAACAACTTCTGTCACTTGGGACAACTTTTTCTGCTGTTGTTGCTCTGCTTGGTTGATGCCCTCAGTTATCCTGTGATCTGCAACGACCCTCTGATACCATGTTGGAATTTCTAATTCTATCTATTAGAAATCCTTCCTGTACTTTCTGATTTATTTCTTCCTACTTGTTTTGTTAATTAACAAGTTATTTACCATGTAAATATTGAAAATAAATACAAGTACAGTGTCAACACATACAGATCATTAATTGAAGGAAAAAAATCACACAAGTGACACCATTATTTTTGGACTAATGTCCCCGGAAAAACCCAATGCGAGAAAAATGGTGCAACTATCTGAGGGTTTTATTATTAAGCAGTTTCAGAATACAATATGGGTGCCAGAAATGGCTCACCCAAAAGAGAATGCCCTCAGCAGTAGTACCTCTCAGTCGAAGACAGGTATCAACCCTAATCTGCCCCACAAAATCTCCAAGCGTCAACCTCTAGGGTCTGCATCAGCCTCTCTAGGCTCTGTGTCAGCCTCTGGAGCCTCTGCATCTCCCACGTTGGCCGTCCTCAGGCTCTGCGTGACCTCTAGCTGGGTCTGCGTCAACCCTCTCCCGGCTTTTGCGTGGCCTCTAGCTGGCTCTGCGTGAACCCTCTCCCGACTTCTGCGCTGATGCTCCCAGTACTATCTCTGTCTCTCTACTACTATATTCATTGCCCCTCAGCTGCAACTTTGATCACTCCTTCGATTTCCTCAGCAACCCCTGCCTAGAAAATCGAATTTTTGATCAACTCAATGTGTTCTCCAAGTGACCCTCAAGTCTCCTCTTATACTTTTCTCGTTGACATTTCAACAGCCGAGATTAAGTCCTTAATCAACGGCTAAGATTGGATCTGGCTTGATCCATGACTTTGGACCATTCTAACTTAGCTTTATATTAATTCACATTAATATTTTATTTTCTTTAAGTTTAGACTTAGGGACTCCATTAAAAATATTAATTATTTTAATATCTCCCAAATTGGTTAGATTTTGCCCAAACCATTTCTAGGTATTGGAGATCTCATGTGCTTTAGTCTCTCCACCAATTTTCGTGGCTAGAGCACATTCGTTGCTACCCTAAATCAACAATACTTTCATCACTATGTATCTTGAGAGGTTCATACCGAATTCTGAGAGTTTGGAGCTTAACACGTTTTACCTGGGAGTCTCCTTTATAGCTCTGAATGTTTTTGTCCCATATCTCTTTGGTTGTCTTGAGTTGCATGACTTCCCAATAAAGTATTGACTGCTTTGGCATTGGTTTCGTATAACTTCTTACATGCTGTACCTATAGGTATTGCTACTGGAAATTGGTATCCTCCTTCCACAATTTCCCAAACATTGGCTCCAGGCGACTGAAGATAGGCTCTGGTTCTTATTTTCCAATATACTAAGTTGTTCCCATTGAAGATTGGTGGTCTGATAGATCCCATGCCTTCATGATTGTTCATCTTGAAAGATCTCCCTTCAAGCGATCAAGCTTCTTCTGAAGGACCTGCTTTGATACCAATTGTTGGAAATAATATTGAGAGGGGGGTGAATCAGTGTTTACAATTCAATAATTTTTCATTTCCCAATCAGATTTATATACACTATTTCAGTGAAGTGAACTTGTGTGTGCACGCAAATGTGATTAAAGAAACCAACATATACCCAAAGAGCTTATGATTTAGTTAATTCATCATGTGTTGATCTTTAATCAGTGCATCAGTACTTTATTATACAACAACTATGTGCAGTAATAACATAATAAACCATCACACATAAGAAACACACATGAACACCAAGATTTAAGGTGGAAACCCAATGCGAGAGAAAAACCACCTACTGCTGTCGTTTTTGTCTTCTTTTTAATATAAAGAAAATCTGTTTACAATCTTGTATTGGTGCAAACTCATACCAGTACGCAGGCACCCACCTACAGAAGGCTACAACCTTCTCTTGTTCTCCAGCTTCTACTGGAAGGGAGCTACAACCCCCTAGCTATTGTACTAGCCGATATGTTTACTAGTATGTAGGTGCCAGCCTACAGAAGGCTACGACCTTCTCTCTTCCTCTAGGGACCACGTTTCATCAGTTTTCAGACTGGATGCTCTTGGTACACAACAACACAATATGAAGGCCTCATTTCATCAAATTCTCACTGTGGACCCATCAGAAACTTGGAAGCTCAAACTCTATAATAATAACTGCATCAACCAACAATCAGTCAATCTGAACAGTCAGATCACTGCCACCATAACATTGTGCTGAACCCAGAAACCTGCATCATCATTCAGAACCAGTTGCAACCTCAAAAATCATACATCAGAATGCATATGCTACTTTAATGAACCCAACCTGCGTGTATACGCTACTTCCTTTAACCAAACCTGCGTATACCTCCAAAACTACTAAATCATAAAAACTTCTGAATCAAATCTGTACCAACCAGTAATATTCTGAACATCTACTGTCAAATTACAAAGATCTAGACAGCCAACAGTAAAGATCACCCTTCTCACTTAATCAATCAATCAATCAGACTCAATCTCCTTATGCATTCAGATCTAGGAAGACATGATTGACAAACAACCATAAACCAGCAGCACTGATCAGATAGATCAGTCATTTCTGAATAATAGGCTTTTCTTTTGTATCCACTACTTGGAAGCTTCGAACCAATGTGTATACGTGTCTTCACCAAGGCGAATCGATGTATAGATTTGTAAATACTAACTTTCAACTTCGTTGTTATTCCAGATTTTAGACATACCCAAATCATGACATTTAAAGAATAAAATATGTGTAAGCAATCAGATCTAGCCCAATCAATATTAGATCATTCAATGATAAGTCATTTCATGTCTCATGATCTTGATCAAACATTGAATTCAAGGTGCACACAATATTTCAGATTATATCATAATCATAGCCCCTGCAACATAAATGTACTTTAGATAGAAATATTCCTGAGAAACCCTTTCACTTGCACACCTGGCCCTTTCATCTTTTCCTCCTTATATATTTTTCGGCCTTTCTCAATACCTCAGACCAAAACAACACTTAGAACCTGTGGTATTCTTGGATGGGATCAAATAGTCGTTACTCCGCTCAATATTGTGGGCTAATACCATGATATTGACCTTTTGTATTCTTTAATCTTGAATTTGCTTGATTTTCCAACTCACACGTGCTTTTTCTCTTGTGAAAGTGCATGCATACATATACGCTCTTTTTGTTTTGTTAACCCACGTGTATACGCTGCCGTGACAAGGTGAACCTGCGTATACAACTTAAACTACCTTACAACATCCTTTTCCTTCAACTTCTTGATTCTGATTAGTAGACCTTTGTTCCAACTTCTTGTTCTTCTGTACCAATGCCCTGTTACCTCTGAATTGACTCGTTACAGTGTGACTTGCCCTTTATCAAATCTGAACTGACTTGTGAGTGAGTTGCCATCAAGGACAACACCTGTATCATAATGCCAATAGAAGGAAGCCCACACTTTGGGTGTATGTACTATGAATGTAGGAGGGAGAAATTGTGGTACATAAGTTACCCCAGCCTTTGTTTTTCCACCCTTCTTCATATGCCCTTTGCCTTTTATTGATTATTTTTTTTTACTTCTCGGGGCTCAAGGGGATGAGAGCATGATGTGTAAGATGTAGCAGTGAATACCCCCTCAAGGTTGGCAGTTTATCGCCCACCAAGGGTTGGGACAATCATGGGTTCCTTAATGATGCAAGGGGCACTCATAGGGGCCCTGGGAACCAAGCTGATGGCCATAGTGATAGGGGGTAGAGCTCATGTTTAGTTTTTTCCCCCGTGCTAAATTCTTTTGTCCCGACCATCTTTTGCATTTTGTGGTACATTTCATGTTGTATGTGGCCAAATTATGATTTTATCTTTCTTTTTTAGCTACACCAACCTTCGGGGCATCGTTCAAGGCCCGACCCGAAGTGTGGACAAGGGGAGGGGGTGGCTAACTGTTAATTTTAGCATGTTCTTTGCTTAGGTCAGTTACTTCATGAACCCATTTTACTTATACCATTAACAATCATATTAGTCATTGAATTATAATAGTAATTGATGAAAGAACATTCAACATTATGCAGAATATAAGCCAAGACAAGAGAACAAAGTAATTGGCATAAGCCAGGGAAAAACCCCAAGATGGGGAAAACTGTGAAAATTCCTAAACTGGAATCCCTACTGCAGCAACTGATGATATTTCTCCTACTTGTTAGATTAACATGAACCAGTTATTTGCAGCTTCCTACGACAAATATTGAAATACATACACTACAGCCTTCACTTAATTAATTTATATGCGGAAACAAGAAATTGAGCAAGAAAGAAAATACAACACAATGACACCGTTATTTTTGGAAAAATGTTCCCGGAAAAACCCAATGTGGGAAAACAGATGCAGCATATCTGAGGGATTTATTATTATGCAGTAGTAAATCTAAGTACAATTCTTGGATGTTCCACTAGTAATCCGATACAGAGAGGAATTGGACAAAATGAATGGTGCCCTCACCCTGTCATTGGGAGAATCTGAGTCTGATCACGCTGAATTGGAGCCTCTGTGTAGCGCAGTCCCTGCGTCACCCCTGCTAGGTATCACGTTGCTCCTTCTCCGGACCCTCTACTGGCTAGAAAGTCTGAATCTTTGCCGCCCGGTCTCACACCCCTGCTCCTGGCTTCTGAAACTCGATTTCCTTAGCAGGAATTCGATCTCCCTCTGAGGCCTGCGTTGCCACTGCGTCAACTCTGCGTGGGCCAGCGTCTGCCTCTCTCTAGACGTTGTTTTGCCCTCTCTGCCTCGTACTCTTCGGCTTAGGAAAAATTCCTTCTTCTGGATACTCTTTGCCCCTCATTGCAAGAGATCTCTTCGATCACTCCTCTAGCAATTGTTGCGTTGCCCTCTTTGAGAAATTCGATCTTCTTGATCTCTCTCGGTGCATCTTCCAAATGACCCTCAAGCCTCCTTAAATAATCTTCTCATTGACATTCAACGACCCAGATTAGGAGCTAATCAATGGCTACGATCATTTCTGCTTGATCCTCGTCTTGTTCTAGAAGTTACACCCATAGTTAGATTAATACCCATTAATTATTTTAATTTCCTAAGTTTAGACTTAGGGTCCCATTAAAAATAATTAATTATTTTAATAAAATTGTTTGCAGACGGAATTTCCCAAAACATTTTCTAATTTATTTGGAATACATGTGCCCAAGCCTCCCTACAAAATTTGAGACTTAGAGCACATCCGATGCTACCAGAAATCAACAAAAACCCTAGATCAATTCTTCTTATTATTCAATTGTTTAGCAGAGAGAGAGAGAGAGTACATCAATTCAAAGTCAAAATTGACTTGGAAGACTCTGACATTAGGTAAATAGATGACTTGTTTACAGTTGCAATTCTAGAGTAGTCACATAATGTCCTCTGAAGCTGGTGTACGTTGTTGCTGCCCAAGGGTTCTATGCAAACTTTTGAGCTTTAGTTAGGGCATTGCAGTGTCCCTAATTCAGCTCCAAGATGTTGTGATTCTTTTTTCAAACTAACAACCCTTCAATGTTGCCTTCCTGCACTATGTAGGCCTTGGAACCATCACAGGTCACTCCACAATGAACAAATCTATTACAATATTTTGTATGTGGCATACCTAGGGTGAGAGAACACCTTGATTCAACCATCGCTACCTCTGAACATCAAAGACCTACTGTAGGTTGATAGCGGCTAGGGTAAACATTGCCAAATAAGATTTCTCGACTCCCATAATAGTTCCCAACAGTGATTCTATAGAAGCTCAGCCTTGCGGCCCACTGACCAGAGATGATAGATCATAAAACAAACATACAAATACACCCAACTCACCTCTGCTCCTACGTCGTGATCTGGTCAAAAGTCCTCTACCCTAAATCATCTTAAATCATCCCTAAAACACCTCCTCGCTGACCCAGACATTTGTTGCCTTTCTCTGCAAGGCATCCGCACCTAAAAGGAAGACAATCCTCTCCCTAAACTCGTGCTAGCTGCCTCCTTGCCCTAGCTTCAGATCTGTTGCCCTATTTCAGAAATAGGAGCTCATAGGATATCTGCCCCAATGAAGTTGGAGGACACCTATATATACAAATAGATAAGATATTTGTGGAGGCAAATTCAAATTTCAAATTTTCAATTTTCCCATTTTAATAAGGTTATGTCTTGTAGAATTTCTTTTAGGTAAATTAATAGTTTCCCTTATCCAAATTTGGTGATTTGAAGGTCGATTTTGGACCTCTCGAAAAGAGGAATTCAATGCCTCAATAATCTTCCTCAAAGAAGTAGGCCAAAGTGGAATTTGGCCCTAGTTGCCAATTTTAACACTAACACCTTGTTGACCCAATGGACAAATGTGGACCCAGACGGGAAAATGTGAAATAGGGCTTATAGTGAGTGAAGGGGAGTGAGATATATGGTGTCGGGAAGCAGGACCACGCGACCAAAATCAGGGTTTCCCATGTAGTGCCACTTATAAAGCTAATGGCCAATAGAGGAGATCCCATGGGACTAGGATATAAGATTAACCCCCAAGTTGAGGTAAGGGAACAATAGTACAATCAAAACCCTTCCTTTCCACCGAATCCCCCCCACTAATCCATGCCCAAATGTGCCCAAGAAAAGCAAGCATAAACACCCAATACATAATGAAAAGCCAAAGGCCCACCTTCAAACATACGATCATGATAGATAGGGGAGGGCACACAATAGTTGGCTCAAGTGGCAGAGAATAGTAGCACATCGAGCTATTAGGTGGTTGCAAGGAGCTAGTGGCTATCGACTAGAGACAAATATAGGAGAAAAATTATCCTATAGGGATTACCCATAGGTGGTGGGTAACACTGCATGCTAGATCTTATAGATCCATGTAGAAGTCATCACTAACTTCCCTTTGGCACAATCAAGGAATACTTCAAATTTGCTAATCTGCCTACTCCCTCTGAGTTCAAATCTCATCTAGTAAAATATCTCTTAACACAAATCATCGATTCTGGGAGAGTCTTCTTGTCACAAGCTCTGCTTCATTCTTCCACTACTTCCATCTGCTGCAGCTTGCTAGAGCCTTGGCAGCCTTCACTATATATCTGCAATCCTCACTAGGAGTCCATGGAAGAACAATTGCAACCCAACAAAAGAAACAAAGACAAGAGGCTAACTAATAGTAAAACAACAACAATGATAATAACCAAGGAAGAGAGATATAAAGTACTTGTCATTTGAAGATTGTAGGGAAATGTTAGCTTCCTCTTGATCTTGGCCTTCTTGCATCCATCTTGTAAATTTATCAAACTCGTCCTCATCATCAACATGATGCCATTCCTTCCCTGCAGAGCTAGGGTTTCTTCTTTCAGCCGAACATTAATCTAGGTCCTGCTCTAGGGTTTTATCTGCAAACCCTAGGTTTTCACATCCAAGACTTCCAGTTTTCTAGAATTTACAAACCCTAGTTTTCATTTTAAAACTTTGCAAGTCCAACAGACTTTGTCACATGCAGATTCTTTTCCATATTAAAATGTCCAAAAATATAGAAGCTCTATGCCTCAGAATATGAAATTCATCATGTCATCAAGCAATCAATGATGCTCTATCTTGATGTCAGACTTAAGCAGATGTACCAAGATTAAGGATCTCCAATAAACGTGAGATGTCTTCATCAACATTACTTGGTTACCACTATAATTATGTATTCTCATCTAAACATTGACCTAAGTAGCCCGTCCTTCATCATAGCAGTAGTAATAATAAGAGGTCCTTCAAATGACTCATTTTTCTCAAGATGATTCTGGTCTTCAAATTTGAAGAGGAACTTGGCCTCCTGTTTCATTGTAATTTCTGTCATGAATTATTTTGATATGACAGAAATTACAATGAAGTATTTCTGTTGTATCAAAATACTTCACGAAGGCATTTTGACGTGCTTCTGTGCTCCCTCGGAATATGAGTAACTTTCTGATAAACTGGTCATATCTCAGATGTTTAGTAACAACCCAAATCAACCACATTTCATCCAGTGCAATCATAATTTCAACAGTAGAATGCAAGGCATCATACTTAACAAGAATCCTTTTCGCAATAGTACAATATATGGCATTAACATTCTGCTTCTAATCACGCATTTTAAGGGAATTTCTTTACACAGGTCTAAACCTAAACTTCAATCAAATCATGCTTGAGGATGCCAATTAACTTTATCATAATTCAAAAACTGTGATGTCATTGGGTTATATGTTATCAGATCTTCCTGAGCTCAAAAATGTATGTGCAAATTATCCTACAGTATACAAGTATAAGAATCAAAAGAGAATGTGTCATAGGATCTTTGTGTCTTAGTATAGCAAGGAAATAGCTCTTCCAGTTACCATGTCAACAAGGTGAAGGATGAGATCATGCCATTCCACTGCCTTCCATAAAATAAATCTTCAAGTGACACATGCATCTGATGCTAGAAGAGACTTTAATTTATAACCTCATCCATGAGATTTGTCATTGTCATTCTAGAACTAGTATGCAAGGGTGCTTTATGTTGTAGAATGTTGGTCATCTATTCCTTGGTTGGAGTATAGGCCAACTCCTTCTAGAACTAGTATGCAAGGGTGCTTTATGTTGTAGATTGTTGGTCATCTATTCCTTGGTTGGAGTATAGGCCAACTCCATGCCTTGCTCTGCGATTCCTACTGGTTATCATAAGATGATGTTGAGGGATTACTTAAGACTCCTTCAAACCTGTCTCAAACAATTTCCTTGACATAATAGCTTGCTTCAAGAAATCATAATGGAGATAGCATATTCAATCAGAGTTTGTGATCTTTACTCATAGCTTCCTAAAGAGTGTTAACATAAAAATTATTCATTGTAGGTATCATTTGACAGACATGAGTTTGAAATCTTTTAAGTAGTAGTAGTGCAACTGATGTAAGAAATGTGAAATTTTCACTATTGCAGCAACTGGAAATTATTCTTCTAACTGAATATTATTATGTGCAGTTTATTTGCTATTACGGCAAACAACAAATAAAATCACTACTGCAATTTTCACCAAAAATAAAATGCACTATAGAAAATAAAATGGAATAGAGAAATAGAGTACACACACACAATAAAATGACACTATTATTTTTGGAGAAAAGTCCCCGGAAAAACCCAACGTGGGAAAACCAGTGCAGCAGATGAGGGTTTTATTTTTATTATTTGGCAGCAAAATCTAAGTACAATATCTAGGTGCCAAACTGGCAATCCTCTCTTGAGAAATGACTCGCATAATATCTGAGAGAATTTTCTCTCTTTCCACAAGCAATCCTGGCTTGATCTAGCCCCACAAGCAGCTCCCAATTTGCCTCTGTGTCAACTTTGTTAGCTTTTGTAGCATCAGATGGTGCTCTACTCTCAAACTTCGTGGAGAGGCTAAAACACATGAGCTTTTCAGAACTCATAAATCATTTCTGGAAATTCTACCTAGAGACAACTCAATTAAATTAATTAGTCGATAATTAATTATTTCCTAAGTCTAACTTAGGAAAGTCGATTAATTAATGACAACTAATTGAGAAAGGTGAGAATTCTCTAGAAACTTACATGGATCAACTTGGAGATGATCTCAGTCATTGATTAAGACTTAATCATGGTTGTTAGTTCCCCAATGGGAGATTATAAGAGGAGGTTGATGGGGTAGATGGAGAATACATCAGTTGCAGATATTCAGTGATCAACGCAGTTCGATTTTCTAGTAGCAAGTGATTTAGTAGAGAGATCGAGCTAGCGATAGACTAGCAGGTGGCAGAGGAGCAAGGCAATATTTCGGTGGAGGGTTTCTAGTGTTGAAAGAGTAAAATTGAGGGAGTGTGAGTTTTCCCAGAGGGACCGCACAAGGACAACACAAGCAACAGTAGCAGAGCAATTCGATCTAGCTGGAGGAGTAGTCGATTCAATAGATGGTGGTCAGTATTTTGATCAGGAGAGCCAGTGAATCAGTTTTAGAGCTAGAGAGAAGCAGAGCTGCAGATTTCAGGAGCTTCTGGAGGAAGCAGTATCAAAGCCTGTGCAGATGCTGACACAGAAGTAAGTGCGAATTGTTGAGAGCCAGTTTTGGGAGCTGAGATCAGCTGTGGGGTGTGGAAAATTCCTCACAAGAATTTTGCTAGTGATTCTCTCAAATTGCATTGCCAGTTTGGCATCCAAATTATTGTACTCAGATTTATTGTTGCATAATAATAAAACCCTCATCTGCTGCATCGGTTTTCTCTAATTGGGTTTTTCCAAGGACAATTGTCCAAAAATAACAATGTCAATTTGTGTGTGTGATTACTCTATATTTCTCAGTTCCGCATATTTTATTTCTGCAGCATAATTTTTATTTGTGAAGAATTGCAGTGTGAATTATTCATTCAATGTTGTTTGTCATAGCAAATAAATTGCTTAATAATTAACCAGTTAGAATAATAATTTCTAGTTGCTGCATTTCAAGGAATTTTCACAAACCTTTGCGCAAGATGAAACTCACACTGCCTGGAATAACTATTATCTGCCTCTATTGACTATCTCTACCACTAAGAAGGATTCACTGCCCCAGTGGAAGAATTTCCCCAACACTTTGCTACTGAATCCATCTCTCCTCTCGCTGAATCGAACTGCCTCCTTGAGGCTCTGCGCAGCTTCTCTGTGGAAAGCTTGACCTCTCTCTGTTGACTCTTCTAGATTTGGAAAATCCTCTAGAATCACTCTACTGCTATTCCTCGATCTCTGCTACTCGATCACTGGCTCAAATTCTTCCCTAATTGAATCTTTGCTCTCTGGAAAATTCAATCTGCCATGATCTTCTTCTCACTCGATGTACTTTCTCCATCCCCATCGTCCTGCTCTTATAATCTCTTGTTGCTGAACCAACGACCATGATTAGATCTCCATCAACGGCTAAAAGATCATCTCAAACTCAATCTGTGTGAGTTTCTAGAGCATTCTCACATTTCCTTAATTAATTTCTATTAATTAACTAGTTTTCCTAAGTTAGACTTAGGAAAAAATTAAATGATGGTTAATTAATTTAATTAAGGCATTTCACAAGCTTATCTCATGAAACCTTCTCTGGCCTTTGAAGATCTCATATTCTTAGCCTCTCTAACACAAATCGAGACTAGAACATCCGTCTAATGCTACAAACTAACACTCTCTCTTAGCGAGGGAGGTGTTCTACTGTCTTTCTCCCATAACATCTTCCCTCATATTGCTGATGTCTAACATCTGTCCATCAAGCCACTGCGCATACTCTGATTCAACTACCAACTCTGTAGCTCAACCACCCTACATCTGCGTTGCAACTGACACTGCATTGTGCGCCCTGCACTGCTGCCAGCTCTACTTTGCATTGTAACTGATCTCATGTTGTTGTTGTTGCTGCAACAATAACAACTGAGAATCACACTCTGAATCAATTGTGTCCTTGTGCTGTCTATATAATTGTCTCCTAAGTATCTAACTGCAACTAGTCTCTACATTGTCTACTGAGTAATTATTTGTGCCCTGATTGGTTCTATGCCCCTCTAGTAACTGACTGCAACTAGTTCTGCAACTGTCCCCCAAGATCTAACCGCGCCATGTTGAACATCATGATCCATCTGCTATTGAAATGGGTTCTCCACTATGTCCATTTGTTCTCTAAAATAGAAGAACTTAGCTCTTCCTAGAGCTTTCGTGAGTATATTTGCAATATTCTCTTTTGTGGAAACATGTTGTAGTTGGATTGCTCCATGCTGCACACAATCTCTGATGAAGTGGTATCATATGTCTATGTGTTTTGACCTATCATGAAACACTGGATTTTCAGATTATCTGATGCAACTTTGATTATCACAATAAATACTAGTCACTTCCAACCTCTGACTAAACAAGCTCACCAACAATTTCTGAAGCCATATAGCTTTGCACGTGGTTGTGCTAGCTGCCATATACTCAACTTCTGCTGATCTTAGTGCCACGACCATCTGCTTCCTGCTGCACCAAGACACAACCCCTGATCCAATGTTGAAGCAACACCCAAATGTGCTCTTCCGGTCCACTGAACTGCCTACCCTATCTGCATCTATAAAACCACATAACCTGACACCATCACCTCGAGTATACCTCAACCCATACTCAATCGTGCTGCACAAATACCTCAGGATACTCTCTTCGGTCCCACCATAAACTCACTAAGAGTGTTGTCTACGAAGCAAATATCTGGCCTGGTGTTGACAAGATACAAGAGGGAACGGATAAGCTGTCTATACAAGGTTGGGTCAATGTCCTTGTCCTCGTCCTTTGATGCATTGATCTTCCTCTAATTTGTAATCATAGACAAAGATTAGTCTACAATCCTGGATCCTGAAAATCTTCAGGATCTTAGTAGCATATCTCCCTTGACCAAGGAAGATCTCGCCATTCTTCTACCATACTTCCAAACCTAGGAAGTAATGCATAAGCCGTAAGTCCTTCATATCAAATTTTGCTGCCAGGTTCCTCTTGCAATCCTCTATGAGCCCTGATGACCTAGTTAGAAAAATGTCATCCACATATAGAACTAGGATGAGTGGCTCACCCTATACAATGAGATAGTAAAGGTTGGGATCTACATCACTCTTGGCAAATTCTATCTGCTGCAAGTAGCTGTCAATCTGACCATACCATGCCCTGGGAGCCTGTTTGAGCCCGTATAGAGATTTCTTTAGTCTGCACACATGTGTGCCCCTCTCATGTGTCTCAAAGCCCTTTAGTTGTTTTATACCTCCTCCTTTATCACCCCGTTCAAGAAGGTTGTCTTGACATCCATCTAGTGAATCTGCCATCCCATCTATGTTGCTAGAGATATGAATGACCAGATAGAAATATATCTGGCAACTGGGTCGAAGGTCTACTCATAATCTATGCCTTCCTTTTGCGCATACTCCTTTGCCATGAACCTAGCCTTGTACTTCTCCACGCTATTATTTGTAGCATACTTAATCTTATAGATCCATCGAGAGCCCACAACTGACCTATCCTCATGTCTCGACACAACCTCCCAAACATCATTTGTCATGATGGAGCTATATTCTTCCACAATGGCATCTATCCACACCCGATGTTGTGCAGCCTCCTGATAGCTAGAAAGTTCTACAACTTGTTCCACTAAAGCTTGGTACCTATCTCGCTGTTTGGGTTCTCTCCTGTTTCTCCTAGGAGCTCCTATGAACTCCTTTGCATCCCTCAATGTCTGATGAACTTCCCTACTAGTTTGACCACTAGTGGTGGGAGGATTGACCAGCTCCTCATCCTGCCTCTGTTGCTCCCTTTGTTGCAAACTCATAAGATCTCCTGCACCTGAGGTTGTGCTCGTACTAGTAACTGTACTAGATCCCTGTGACTATCCTTGTGGTTGTCCCAACGGTTGCCCCTGTGGCTACCCCTGTTGCTAGATGAATGGATCTTTTGTAGGCCGACTCTGATCACCTATTGGCAACTCACGAGATTTCTTGAAAGCTTTGTCCTCCATAAACTTCACGTTTCATCTCACGATAATCTCCCTGTTGCTAGGAATGTAGATCCTGTATGCCTTAGAGTTTTCGCTATACCCAACGAAGTACCCCTTCTCTACAGTTTGATCCAACTTGGTGTGCTTCTCATCTGGTACATGGCAATAAGTTATGCTGCCAAAGATCATGAAGTGACTGACTCCTGGCTTCTTCCCTGAGATGACTTCTTCTGATGTTATCTTCCCCAATGCCTTATGAGGAACCCTGTTCTGTATATAAATAGTTGTTTTACATGCCTTTGCCCATAGAAACATGGGCAAATCCAGGTCATATAACATTTCCTTCGCGGCCCCAAACATAGACTTGTTCTTTCTCTCTACTACCCCATTCTGTTGTTGATTGTATAGAGTTGTCTACTCCCTCTTGATGCCTTCCTATGCACAGAAACTCGTGAAGTCACTATCCATGTACTCAACTCCATTGTCCGAACGAAGCACGTTGATTTTCTTCCCTGTCACATTCTCTACTAGAGCCTTAAACGCCTTGAAGCGACTGAAGACCTCATCCTTGGTCTTCAAAAAATAAATCCAGGTTTTCCTGGAATGGTCATCAATGAAGGTGATGAAATACTCATACCCTCTGAGGGATATAGTGGACATAGGACCACAAATATCTGAGTGTATAAGTTGTAACACACCATCCAATTTGTTGTCACTTCTTGGGAACGTTTCCTTAGCATACGTCCCAAGTATGCACCCTTTGCACACGTCATCGTGTTCTGTGCCTAATTATGGAACACCTGTTACTGTTTCCCTAAGCATTCTAAGTACTCCATGATGTAAATGTCCCATCCTCCTATGCCATAACTCATTCAGGTCTCTCCCCACTATTACTTCCATTGCTAACTAGTGCCATTGGAGAGTCGCATTGCAACCTATACAATTTGTTGCTTTGTACCCCAATTTGTTTCACCTTCTTCCAGTTCTATTGTTTGAGGAACACCTTCTTCCCTACAAAGTGGACATCATATCCCTTATCTTGTAGCTGGGATACTGAGATTAGGTTCATACCTAGTCCCGGCACATGCAATACATCTGTGACATTGGTGCTTGCTCCTGACCCCCCTATGAATGTCAAGGGTATCTCTCTCAATTGAAGTACATTTAGTCTTGTTTCCCATTGTTATCTATAATTCCATCTCCTCCTCATTGTAGCTGGACAAGTATTATCTAACTCTATCATGTGAGCTAATGCTCCACCGTCTATATACCAGATTCCCTGTGAAGCTGAGCTGGATTGGCAAGCTATCTGAGCAAACTCGTCCTCCAATATGGAAGACAAATTTGTAGGTTGTAGCCTCCTGAATATCAAATCTGTTTGTGGCCATACTGGAGAATTTTGAGAAATTTATTGAAGACATCCTAAGTATAATTTTGTTTGCTTTTTTCTCTTCGACCCAACGTTGATCTGTTGCTGCAAAACTTGCTACAGATCAACTATGCCCAAACTTGCTCAACAAAATTACTAACCTGCATCGAAACTGCTTCCCGACAACAACACTGCCTACAAATCACTACAACTGTGGCTCTTCGAATTTTCCTTTGCTTGCAAACTGAAAATCGAACCTTGCCTTTGCTAATTGACACTCCTTGCTGGTGGTTTGCACAAATTCAGATATTTTTCCCAAAGACTTCCTCTGAAGATGCAAAATTTCTCCCTCATTACTAAGCCATTGATCTGTCTTCAACATGCTCTGATACCATGTGAAATTTTCACTATTGCAGCAACTAGAAGTTATTCTTCTAACTGAGTATTATTATGTGTAGTTTATTTGCTATTATGACAAATAAATAAATAAAATCACTATTGTAATTTTCACCAAAAATAAATGGACCACAGAAAATAAATTGGAACTGAGAAAATAGAGCACACACACAGTAACATGACACTGTTATTTTTGGACAAAAGTCCCCAGAAAAACCCAAAATGGGAAAACCGGTGCAGCAGATGAGGGTTTTATTTTTATTATTTGGTAGCAAAATCTATGTACAATATCTGGATGCCAAACTGGCTATCCACTCCCGAGAAATCACTGGAAAAATATCTAAGAGATTTTTCTCTCTCTCCACAAGCAATCTTAGCTTGATCTGGCCCCACAATAAGCTCCCAATCTGCCTTTGTGTCAACCTTTGTGCAGGCTGAAACTCACACTGCCAGGAATAATTGCTATCTGCCTCTGCTGACTGTCTTTGCCACTAAGAAGAATCCACTGGCCCTATGGAAGAATTTTCCCAGTACTTTGCTACTGAATCTATCTCTCCTTTGGCAAAATTGAGAAGCCTCCTTGAGGACCTGCGCAAGCCCTTGTGCATCCTCTCTGTGGAAAACTCGACCTCTCTCTACTAACTCTTTCGAATCTGCAAAATCCTCCGGAATCACTCTGCTATTGTTCCTCAATCTATGCTACTTGATCACTGGCTCAAATTCTTCCCTAAATGAATCTCTTCTCTCTGGGAAATTTGATTTTCTTTGATCTTTGTCTCACTTGATGTACTTTCTCCATCCCCATCGTCCTACTCTTATAATCTCTCTTTGGTGACCCAACGACCATGATTAGATCTCCAACAATGGCTAAGAACATCTCAAACTCAATCTGTGTAAGTTTCTAGAGCATTCTCACATTTCCTTAATTAATTTCTATTAATTAACTAGTTTTCTTAAGTTAGACTTACGAATTTTTTTAATGATGGTTAATTAATTTAATTAAGGTGCTTCACAAGCTTATCTCGCAATATGTTTTCTGGGTTATGAAGATCTCGTGCTCTTAGCCTTTTTGACACAAATCGAGACTAGAACAAATGTCTGATGCTACAAAAACTAACAAGAAAGATGATCATGCAAATTCCATTTCCAAAAGCACACTGGCTAGACTTGACTTAGTCCTCAGCTTGTCAAAAACAAAAAAAAATTATCGACCACTTTATGAGGCCTCTTAGATCTATTTCAGAAGGCTTGGGTTTCTTGGACCTTTCTTAAAACCACAATAGTAATAGGTACAAGGATAATTCTAGATCTGAGGTAACTCGATCTGATTCAATAACCTGGCTCCCAAGGCAATAGAAATTTAGCCACCAATGCAATGACTGGATCTAGCAAGAATATGATCTCATCTCCTCGATCTCAAAATGACACCAACTTGGCCCCTCAAGAATTTAAAGGATTCGGCCTCTTAAGACAAAGTAATCTTTAGTTCTAGGAATGAATAATACCTTGGCTTCTTCAAAATCATATCAATTTGTTCCTCTTCCAAATGCTTACGCAGAGATTTCATTGAGGTATGATTCAAAGAATTTGAAACAAAACATGCAATCTTTTGCTTCGATCCCTATGGATGATATAATGAGGCCTTTTGGCCTTCTTGAGGGCATTTTGAGGTCTTCTCGGCCTTCCCAAGATTACTTGAGGTAAGACTAAGGTAATTCGGTCCCTTGTTTCAGGACATCATCCTGCTTTGTTCTTGACCAATGGACTTAAAAGAAAATTTGGATGGTCTGAGATCTCTCATGTGATTAGTCTCTTGAAGTGTGGAGGGCTAATGCAAGCTCAAGTTTTAACTTTTCCAAGCTTGCTCTTCCACCATAGCTCTGATTCCATGTTGAATTTTCATAGGTCTTCTAGCTGATAATTATTTCTAATGATCTTTTACTTTAAATCCTCTTGTATTCACATTCATCATTAAGCGATTACACAGAAGATCTTCAATAGTAGAACAAAATTGACAGTAGGATCATATAGAGACAACCAGACAAGAAACATAAACATTTTACTTATGGAAACCCACATGGGGAAAAACCCAACAACCTTTTCCTTACAAAAATTCTTTAGTTCAACAAGAGATACATCTAAGTCAAATGCAAAGTCAAACTAACTAGTAACATAGCTCTGATCACACTTGGCCAAACTACCCTTTAGACAAGTCAAACTGCTGCCTAATGAAGGCTTGGTCTGATCTGCTAGCGCTGAATTTCAGCCTCTTGTTGTGCCCAAGAATCTCGGTTCTGCTGCTCATGGTATGTCCAGAAACTCTGACTCAGATCTCTATCTCATATTCGCCCTCTTCTCTGCCTCAAATCTACGTTATATTTTGCTTCAAATAAGTCTTGTTCTCTGCCTCAGAAGGTCCGAAATATGCCTTAGAGGTGATCCGAATTCTTGCTCTATTGAGGAGAATGAATGGCCTATATATAGGCACTTCAAGAGCCCAAATAGGCATGTCCCTTCACTGGGGTTGACTTCATCTTTAAGAGAGTTGATTTGTCATTTGGAGCCAAAAATTCAACTTTTTGAAATTCAAATTTTTTCTCTTTTGCAATCGACATGAAGAACATGTCTTATATTAATTATATTTCAAGGGCCAATATAAAATGACATGAAGACCGTGTGAAAATTCCTCAACCCGAATCCCTACTGCAGCAATTGATGATATTTCTCCTATTTGTTAGATTTACATAAACAAGTTATTTGCAGTTTCCTATGGCAAATATTGAAATACATACAGTGCAACCTTCACTTAATTAATATATATGTGGAAACAAGAAACTGAGCAAGAAAAAAAATACAACACAATGACATCGTTATTTTTGGACAAATGTCCCTGGAAAAACCCAATGTGGGAAAACAGGTGCAAAATATCTGAGGGTTTTATTATTATGCAGTAGCAAATCTGAGTACAATTCTTGGATGCTCAACTAGCAATCCGATACAAAGAGAAACTGGACAAAACGAATGGTGAAGTGCTCTCACCCTGTCACTAGGAGAATCTAAGGTTGATCACGTTGCACTGGAGCCTCTGCGCAAAACTGCGTCACTCCAACACAGTACCTGCATCACCCTTGTTGGGTATCACACTGCTCCTTCTCTGCACCCTCTACTTGCTGGAAAATTTGAATCTCTGCCTCCCGGTCTTACACCCCGACTCCCAACTACTGAAACTCGATTTCCTCAACAGGAATTCGATTTCCCTCTAAGGCCTGCATTGCCATTGCATCAACTCTGCGTGGGCCAGCATCTACCTCTCTCTGGATGTCGTTCTTCCCTCTCTCTGCCTCGTATTCTCCGGCCTAGGAAAACTTCCTTTTTCCGGATACTCAATGCTCCTCACTGCAAGAAATCTACTCGATCAGAATTTCCTCCTAAGAACTTCTCACTTCAGAAATTCGATCTCTTGATCTCTTGGTGTGTTTTCCAAATGACCCTCAAGCTCCCTTAAATAATCTTCTCGTTGACATTCAACAACCTAGATTAAAAGCTAATCAATGGCTAAGATCATTTCTGCATGATCCTTGTCTTCTTCTAGAAGTTACACCCACAATTAGATTAATACCCATTAATATTTTTAATTTCCTAAGTTTTGACTTAGGAGGCCCATTAAAAAATATTAATTATTTTAATAAAATTATTTTTGGGTTCTTTGGAATACATGTGCTCAAGCCTCCCTGCAAAATTTGAGGCCTAGAGCACATCTGATGCTACCCCAAATCAACACTCCCTCTTAGCGAGGAATGTGCTCTAACAATATATGCTGCTGCATACTGCTCTCACTCTGAAGCATCGTCCTCTGCGTTGTTGATGTTTGCCATGATGTCCACCAACTACTATGTTGTTGCTACAACTGTGTTGTTGCTAACACTACCACTGTCAACACTGCATCCGTACTACAACTCCTTCTCAAGTGTTGCATTTGTGTTGCTACTAGCACTGCCACTACCAACTGCCACTGCACTACAAATTGTTGTTGCTATTCTATCAACAATGAAAAAACATCCAAAATTACTGAACTAATTGTGTTCAGTATGATACCACATGAATGCTGGAGTCTGGCTGCTGCTAATCTCTGCACTAACCCTCTGAATCTACTGCGCTGCTGCTGACCTCTGCTTTGTGTCATCTGCATTGCTGCCAACTTTGCTCTACGTTGTTCAGTCTTTGGTGCTCCTAGCCACTGCAACTGTCTCCCTGGCACTCCTCGACACCATCCGACACTAGTCCATCCTACTACTTCTGATATGGGCTGCTGTAGCAAGGAAATGATCCTATAGGTGGAGTCCTCAAGGATCCTGCCCATTTGTAGCTCTTTCAAACTACAACTCCAAATTAGCCCACCTCCCTCCTGGAGGTATCTCGGCTGTCATAGCGAACTCCTCTTCCTTGATCTTTGCGAGCGTAGCCTTCGGATCATGTTTCTCATCCTTGTCCTTCATCTTGAGAGGACACTGTGTAGCGTAGTGACCCATCTCACCACACCTGAAACACTTGATCTTCGAGACATCCTTCTTACGCCTTCGCTACTCCTGTTGTCCCTTCGATGCAAGGGCTACATTATCCTCCTCCTCCTCCTTGGTCTTCGACCCACTGCTGCTGCTTCCTTCAATTTTAACCTTGACTAAGTCTCTCCTCAACTCCTCTTGTTTTAGAGTTGCCCACATTTCATCCCAATTTGGCAATGTTGTTTTGCCCAAGATACTCTAGACAAAGACCTGCCACTCATCTGAGATAGAATTGAGGGCCAGTCTAACCAAATATGAATCTTGAACTGTATGTCCCGCAACAACAATTCATCACCAGTCTCCTTGAGCTTCGTGAGGAATGGATCCACACGCTCCCCCTTCTACATCTAAGCAGATCTCAGCTTCTTCTCCAAGTACATTTTCCGCTGCTTGAAAGATCCCTAATATAACATAGCCAAGGCATCCCACATCTCCTTCGCAGTCCCTTTGCTAGCGACGTGACAAACAACGTAATCCTTTAGTCCATCCAGGATCATCCTCTTGGCCTTCGCCATTTCTGTTCAGTACTTCTTCAACAGATCTAGATCTGTAGGCACAACACCACGCTGTCGACATATGTCTTGAGGGCATGCTCATCTAGAAGGAATGACATTCTAGCCTTCCATATGACATAGTTGGATGCTCCGTCCAACCTGTCCTGATCCCTAAAGTCACTGGTTGCCATTTCTATCACAAATGTCGAAAATCTCCTCTCTCCTTTGTGCTGCTGCTGGGCTAGCCTACGCACTCCCTGTTGGCGCTAGTAAAGTTGTTGCCCCTTGATGCTACTCAGCTCTAGAGAATTCAAATTCCTTGGCTAGGAATTCTCTAAGGAAAAAATTCCCTCAACCATGTTTCTCCTCTCTCTTCTGACGATTTTCTGCCTAGCTAACTGCCTGAAGAAAAATCTACGTCCCACCAGCACCTCCTCATGCTGAGGCTTCATCCTGCTCCCTCTGCCCCAACAAAATTTTGAATTGGGAGTCCTTCTCTCCATCGACTCACTTAGAGAGAGATTGCCTCAAAATTTCAGCCCTCCGACTAGAACCGCGCAAACCCTCTAGGGTTTCGAACTGCTGCCTCCTGCAACTTTTGAATCTCCCTCTTCTGCTCAACGTTGGGTTCTCTGGCGCTGCTCTTCTTGCTTCACCTACAACTCTAATACCATTTGAAAATTTCTCAATCGGAATCCCTATTGCAGCAACTGATAATGTTTCTTCTATTTGTTAAATTAATCAACCAAATTATTTGCAGTTTCCTACCGTAAATATCGAAAATATACACTGCAGCCTTCACTTAATTAAATATTATGTGGAGATAAGAGACTGAGCAAGAAAGAAAATACAACACAAATGACACCGTTGTTTTTGGACAAATGTCCCCGGAAAAACCAAATGTGGGAAAACCGATGCAACAAATCTGAGGGTTTTATTATTATGCAGTAGTAAATCTAAGTACAATTCATGGATGCTCAACTAGCAATCTGATACAGAGAGAAACTGGACAAAACGAATGGTGAAATGCTCTCACCTTGTCACTGGGAGAATCTGAGTCTAATCATGCTGAACTGGAGCCTCTGCATAGCCTTTGCGCAGAATTGCGTCACTCCCACGCAGTTGCTACGTCACCCATGTTGAGTATCACATTGCTCCTTCTCTGGACCCTCTGCTGGTTGGAAAATCCGAATCTTTACTTCCCAGTCTCACACCTCGACTCTCGGCTACTGAAACTCGATTTCCTCAATAGGAATTTGATTTCCCTTTAAGGCTTGTGTTGCCACTGCGTCAGCTCTGGATGGGCCAACGTCTGCCCTCTCTCTGCCTCGTACTCTCCGGCCTAGGAAAAATTCCTTCTTCTGGATACTCACTGCCCCTCACTGTAAGAAATCTACTCGATCAAAATTTCCTCCTGAGAACTTCTCACTTCATAAATTCAATCTCTTGATCTCTTGGTTTGTTTTCCAAATGACCCTCAAGCTCCCTTAAATAATCTTCTCATGACATTCAACGGCCCAGATTAAAAGCTAATCAATGGCTAAGATTATTTATGCTTGATCCTTGTCTTCTTCTAGAGGTTACACCTAAAATTAGATTAATATCCATTAATATTTTTAATTTCCTAAGTTTAGGTTTAGGTGCCCATTAAAAAATATTAATTATTTTAATAAAATTGTTTCTAGTTGGAATTTCGCTTTCTGCGTTCTTTGGAATACATGTGCTCAAGCCTCCCTGCAAAATTTGAGGCTTAGAGCACATCCGATGCTACCCAAATCAATAGACCGACCATAGCTACAAAATTCAACACCTTCTTTGTTACTTCTACGCTATTAAAGGAATTTGTATGATTACTCAAGACTATCACAAGAATATGAACATCTATCCATTTGAAGGGCAACTTTTTCCAGTCTAGAGGCTCTTCTCACATGCTCTCCTTTGTTGGTTTGGGGTAAGTTTTAATTCTCCTTGCTAGGCCATACTCCAAAGTTCCTTAGTAAAGGTTTTGATGCCATTTCATACCATAGTCGAGTTTGTGGTTAAAGGCTTTCCCCTTGGAGGGATCCCTTCTAATGGGCCCATGATTTCATGAATTTCCTTGATTAGCTGAGGGGTTAAATTAGCTATTGGTTTCTAACCTCTTGCCCTAATCCACAAAACATTTAATAACCAGTTTAAGATGGTTGTCTCCTTGATCTCTCCTTTGCTACTTAATTCCTATTGACTCCATAGCCTTGTAAGGACATTGGCATTGATCTTCTTATCCCTCCATCACTTTTTTCTTTCCT
The DNA here is from genome assembly GCA_000404065.3 of Pinus taeda. Lineage (NCBI taxonomy): Eukaryota > Viridiplantae > Streptophyta > Pinopsida > Pinales > Pinaceae > Pinus > Pinus taeda. The sequence goes on from APFE031160915.1 coordinate 162,125, forward strand.
TTTTACGAAAAACCCTAAAAATATCCAAAAAATGTTCTAGTAAAGCTACTATTGTCATTACCTTGCGCTCATTTAGCTAAGCCTTAATCATCCTAGTAGCCCCTTTTGAGTTGAAGGAGAGCCAACTTAAAGTGAGAGGACAAGTGGTTGAGGTAACAATGGGTGACCTTCCTAAAAGGTTCCCATCGGATTCTGCATTGTGGATTGGGGATTTTATCACGCATGTACAATTTTGTCAGTGACATTTTTGGCACCATTGCTAGGGATAAAGCCCATTCTCCTGGGAAGACAAAATTTGTGAGAGTGCATTATTGAAGATCTTCTCACATGGAGACTCCATGAAGGGACGAAGCCCTTGTTCCTTGTATTTTTAAAAGACATTGTTGGAGGTAGAGGTGAGCACATACAACAATCATGAAGCCTCATTGAAGCTCATCTTGGAGACTCCACCATGGTATTTTATAAGGTACGATAAAGTTTTACTACATATTTTTGGTTTTAGTCTTATATTGAAGTTTTAGAAGAAAATAAGATGGATCTCCCTTCATGGATTGCACGATGGTATGTTTCAGTTGATTTTTTAAGGATCAAGGGTTCCTCATGAACACCCCTATTTAAAACTAGAGAAAATTTTAAGATTCAATGGATATGGTGATTCATTCATGCAACAACTACTTGCTTTATGGAATTCATCAACAACCATGGCCTTTTGCATGAGAACACTATGATGAGGTTTTTTTCACTTGGTTTGAAACCAATAGCTAAGAGTTAGTTCTAGAGTCATTTTATGTACATTAAGGCTATGATAAAAGCTTAGATTATAGGTACAAAACAGGGACTTTTACATTTGAGCTACAAATGAGACTTTTTAGCAGTGGATATCCTTGATATATGGTTCGCAGGTGTATGCAGACTCATTTGATAGGAAGGCCACAATATTTTGATTTCCAAACATACTTTACGAGCTTTCAATTGCCCTAGTCAAAGCAGTTGACTATAAGTTGTGCTTTCCAATGTATTTCCAGTTCTTATGAATTTTCTCATCAGTTGTATGTGTATGTGATAAGGGGTACCCAGGGAGGACAATAGTCTGTGCATAAGTTCCAGTTGGAGATGCCATTAAAACTTTCTTGCTTACATATACAGTGAAAAAACTTGATGAATGGCTGCATGCGCACACTAAGAAAGGACATTATATTAGACCTATCAATTTGTTAAATGAAGAAGCTTGCAATGACATAGCGAAACCTTGGCTCTTCTTCGATTTCCTTCCACATGAAAAAGATTCCCTTGCAGATTTGGTACAAATCTTGCAGAAAGTTCCAACATATGCCTTTTGCAAGTTTGATGTTTCACTGTTTTGGTTAGCAACCAAACACAAGTAAAATCAATGGTAATAATAAACTCATTTGTTGATTGCATTGGGTATATTATTTCACGGTCACCTAACATGTTTTTCTTATTTTAAGTAGATTAGGATCGGATGAATAAGCTCTTGAGCATGAGCATTAGACTAGATTAATTATTTTGTAGTTTCAATTTTTGCTTGTGTGATTTCATTTCATTGATATGATGTATTTACATGCTTTGGTTTAGTTATATATTTTTGTCATGTCATATTTCCATTCTTGCTATTTAATCGACATGTTATTTCATTTCCTAGAATAGTTGTCATTTCATTTTGATTTTATTGCCATGTTAGGAAGGGATAGGAATCAGTCTAACACTCTCCCTATATTTGATGCGTATTGTTGAACTTTTAGGTGACAAGTGGAAGATTATGAGGTTCTCACATCCTCCTAGGTAAATCCTCCCTATATTTGATGTTGTATTGTCGAGCTTTTAGATGGCAAGTGGAAGATTTTGATGTTCTCGCATCCTCCTGGGTAGAGCATGTGTCCCACAATTGGAGCAAGTTTAAAGCCCTCATTTCAACAGGGGTAAAATGAACAATTTTATAGCATCTTTCACCATCATTGTAAACCCAAGGTCACAAGTTAAAAGTGATCTAAAAACTATGTAAGGACCTATATTAGGTATCCTAAACTTGTGTTTTTTGAGTTTGTATCTTGTTGTCTTTGTTGGACCATGGTTGGTCCCTTGAAGTTTCACTTTGGGTTACCCTTGTCCCATATAGGATTGGAGGGATTTAGGTGAACTCTCTTGAGGACACACGGTTTTATGGGAACCTGCATTTGTAGGGATGATCATCGGTGTAGGGGCTAATCTAACCCGTATCAAGGTGCACCCATGTCACTCAATATGATTAGGGTCGATAGAGTTTGTATGTGACCTTGGCTTTGGAGAAGTATTCCTCAAACAATTCTCAGAGCATGGTAGTCTCATTTGATAACTATTCACGTTTCTCAAGCAATGCATGGTTCCCAATCGAAAGTGGTCTTGGTGGTCAAAAATTCAACTTGGTCTTAGAATGTGCAGTTTGAAGAGAGGAATCTATGCCATGTTGAATTTTTCCAAATGAAATGACAGTGGTTAGTTACATCTTGGTCAAACTTGGTCTATAGGTCAAGAAAGGTTTCCAGGTGATAAAAGAGGGGTACCATTGGGTTGTTGATGACATGTATTACATCAAAAGAGGTTTACTCAATGAGAGTAACAAAACCCATGTTTCATAATTTGCAAATCCTCAAGGGCATTAGAGATAATCCACTTGGGCATGATGATGTGGTAGGGCATGTTTCTAGGAGGCTTAACAAGGACAAATCTTGATAGAATTTGACGTGTAATATGTCAAATTTTGTATATAGAATGAGAGGAACAAAACCCATGTCTTGGTTTCTCAAAATTCCTAGAGGAATTAGAGCTATAGCATAGGGTATGATGACATGACAGACAAGTGATGATGTGGTAGTGTTAGGCAAGATTTGAAGATTTTGAGGGATACCCAGTTCAGATTCGAGACGGTTTTAACATACCCAAGTGTCAGAATTGTTAGAAACTCAAGGGCATTGGAGATCCAGCTTCCATGTGGCTAAGTCGAATTACTAAAGCAAAAAGTCAAATAAAAAATATTTGTTGGTGAAGTTAACTAGCCATTAGAGGGTCTAACTAGTTGTTGGAGACCCTATGGACCAATTAGTTGAGTAATTGATCCAGATCTCTTCAGCTACAAGAATTATCCAGGATCTTTTACTTTTGTGATGTTAGCAGAATTGCATATGAAAGAGCATGATATACTACATGTGCATACTGTAAAGAAAATGAAACATAATGATGATCATCAAATCAAGAACACAAAACACATTGATAACGGAGTTCACCTAGCATGGGTTACGTCTCCGGGCCCTGGTGTCAAGAGTGGGAAGGCAACTTCATTAAATGCTACAAATGATGATGATGTACATGATATATTCTGTCATTACAAGGATGAATACCCTCAAACAGAGTGGCATGTCTCTCCACGAGACATTCTCCTTATAGGAACTCTCACTCAAATAGGCATTCCTTCAACAAGACAAGCTAATAAAATCTCACAAGATGTGGCATACAATTATCCCTCAACATAATAGTAATCAGGGATCTCAACAACAAAAAACATTATCTCAACAAATCAGAAGAAAAAACATGACATAACTGCATCATATACCTCCACTTTTTAGGATGGCCGAAAAATGAAAAGATCATTTGTTGAAATGGGCATCACCGCTAAATTCATGGCACGAAATTGTGTCAAACGACTATAATCTTTGCCCCTTTCTGACACTGTCAAATTCTGGACCCTCAGGTATCTTGAAAATTCCCCAAAGATTCCTTCCTGAAGATGGCCGAGAACTCCACTGCTTGAATGAAGATTCTGAGCACACCATTGCGCTCCCTATGAAATTTTGTGAAAAATGACTTAAAGTTGGCATCGTTCTGCCTTGGTAAAAGATAAGCCTCCAAAGGAATCTTTTAAATTCCACAAGATTCTCCAAAGATTCCTTGCTGATGGACACCTGAATTTATGTTGCTCAGATGGAGAAATAGACTACATGGTTGGACTCCTGGCGAGAAAAGGTGCAAAAATGACTATCAACTTGTCAAAATCTGGCACTGGCATCTTTGGCCCTCTAGGGCAATCTTTTTGGCATCAAGAGATTCTCCTTGCTCATGGTTCCACTCCTCTTGGGCAAGGTTCCACCGCTCCTCCAATCTGCCTCCGTGCTTTGTTGGCCTCCAGTTCAAATGATTGAGCGGGTTTATATATCACTAGTTCGAAGGATTTAACAAGGTATGGCCCTATGGGCCGTTGGTGGAGGCCGAGATTAGGTCCGCAGAGGTCGGAGGTTCCAACCCCCGACCAACCTGAAATAAACATTGGTTAACGTTTTTAGTTAGTGGTCAAACCGTTGTAACCGACGACGGTTATGTTTGATGTTGGTTTCCGTTGTTAAATGGATGGTTGTGAATTAAATATGGTGCGGCATATTGTTTTGGCATCGTTTATGGGGTCCCCAGGTTAAACTCCTGTTCGCTCCACATTACCATATATATGTATATGGTTGGGCTTGCAAAATTGTTTTATTTATATTTAAAATATGGTGTCGTGGGGTGTGGTGGGGGTGGTGGGTCGCTACCCTGATTAATAATTTTTAATATATTTGAATATAACATGACTGATGGGGAGGGTGGGTCTGGCCCGCCCCCCTTTTTTTATTATTTTTCATTTTTAATAACCATATTGGTCATTTTTAAATTTACCAAAAATAAGGGTCACCAGAAAAATTAATGGTTCGACAAATTCACCCGTTCAGGTGGCCGGATTCTATGCACCGAGTTCTGCCAATTTGTTGCCTCCTTAACCCTGGCACTTGGCCAACTTTGATTGCAAATATTTGGAGCATACAAACTTGGATTTGAGTTTTGTTCGCACCATTGGAATTAGGGCGACAACCACTACGATTTGGTCCTAGTTTCACTTCAATCCGAGGACTTTGATTTTTTAGTTTTTTTGAGCTCCCATTAACTTCTGAGCATCTCTGAAGCCACCTAGATCATTCCTCCCCACTGAGGAGGTTTTGGTCCTCCAAAAGCATGAACATAATCTACAACTGCTATGTTACCTTGTCTGCACCACAAGTGTCTTGACAGGCACCCTTCATTCTCCTTCACCTTTGTCCTTCGGAACCATAAGTGATGAGTTGACAGCGGCATCCTTTGCAAACCTGTATTACAATCTTTGCAAATTACATGTTGAATTGCATGACCAATCATGACCCAAACATCCCCATACTTGCCAAGAGTTTATAAGACATACTCTATGGTCAAGTTTACAACAGAATAAAAATCAATACCCCAACTATCCATAAAGGCCAAAAACATCATCGTTGCTTTAATAAGCAATGGAAAACACATCATCACTTTTAAAATTTAAATTGCAACATATGATTTACAAAATGCGGCCATGACAAGCTACCATATCTAGTAAAACCATCTTTTACTCAACAAAGTGAACCAATAGGAATGTGGCGGATTTTCTTGTTGAACAGCTTCATCTATTGGTTTCTGCATGGGCACTTTGTCCTTGCGAGACTGTTCTGGATGGAGCCTCCAACATGTGGCTCTTTGATGTCCACCTCTGTTGTAATGACTGCAAAAAGTCTTCTTCCTCCGGACCTGCTTTACCTTCTTCTTTCCCTGATGTGGAGAAGGCCTTTCATGCCTCATACTGTTTCTTGCTGCCATTCTCTTCTAGCACTCAACAACAACGTGGTTATGTAAACTACAAAAACTACATAGTTTTCTATGACATGATTTATATTCATCATTAACATGCATGTAATCAAAATGAAATTTAGAATACTAAGACTGTTTATACCTGTCTTGGTTGTCTCTAGTGCGACCCTAGCGATGAGAGCTCGCCTTAGTTCTTCCTCTGTAATGTATATTGTCATGGGAGGATTGTGATGTGTTCCCATCATTCTCTTTCCTCGACGGTTTCAACAATGTCTTGGAAGCTTCTGACAACTTTGAGCACTCTCCTTCAGAGTATCCAAAACCTGCGAATCCTCCTCCTTTATATCCCATCTTGGTAAGGAGTCTCATGGTAGTTCCTGAAATGGGTACCTCCACATTTCCAACAGAAATAACATCATGTGAAAGCAAAACTGAAGAACGATCAATATTATTTACCTCAGTTGTCGATTCTGGAGCAGGTTATGAGGGCTTCGCTAAGCTTTCATTGCACTTCAACTCTTCCAAGGCCTCTTCCGTGGCTCGTGGCTGAAGCTGCAATCTCTTCTTCTCCTCTTTCTCTTCTCGTAGAAGTCTCCTCAATTTAGCATTCTCTGCTTGAAGGCTCTGATTGATCTCCTCATCTGAATGACGAGAAGACGATAAAGAATATGAATGTGCACTTGAGGGAGTAGATGGAGCATCATCCTCTACTCTTTCTTTCTCCCATTCCTCTCTTGCCAATTTCTCCTCATAAGTTGCATACATTGTCTACCATTATTTACATCTTGAGGAAGGCCTCGTACATATCTCTATCATCCTTCATTTTCTTTCTTGTTGCACGTTCAATCATTCACACTTGCAAATCACATCAGCGAGAGGACTACTCTAATACCAAACTTGATCCAGATCTCTTCAGCTACCAAAATTATCCATGATCTTTCACTTCTATGATGTTAGCGGAATTGCACATGAAAGAGCATGACATACTACATGTGCACACTGTAAAGAAGATGAAACATAACGATGATCATCAAATCAAGAACACAAAACACATTGATAACAAAGTTCACCCAGCGTGGGTTACATTTCCGGGCCCTCGTGTCAAGAGTGGGGAGGTCGCTTCATTAAATGCTGCAAATGATGATGATGATGTACATGGTATATTCTTTGTCATTACAAGGATGAATACCCTCAACCAAAGTGGCATGTCTCTCCATGAGACGTTCTCAGGAACTCTCACTCATATGGGAAAATTCCCTCAACGAGAGTGGCATGTCTCTCCATGAGACGTTGTCCTTATAGGAACTCTACTCAAATAGGCATTCCTTCAGCATGAAAAGCTAATAAAATCTCACAAGATGTGGTATACAATTATCCCTCAACATAATAGTAATCAAGGATCTCAACAACAAAAAATCATCTCAACAAATCAGAAGAAAAAACATGACATAACTGCATCATATACCTCCACTTTTTAGGATGGCTGAAAAATACAAAGCTTAGGTGCTGAAACGGATATCACCGTCGAATTCATGGCGTGAAATCGTGTCAAACAACTATAAACTTTGTCCCTTTCTAACACTGTCAAATTATGGATCCTCGGGCATCTTGAAGATTCCCTAAAGGTTCCTTCCTGAAGATGGCCAAAAAATCTGCTGCTTGGATGAAGATTTTGAGCACACCATTGCACTCCATGTGAAATTCTGTGAAAAATGACTATAAAGTTGGCATCATTCTGCCTCAGTAAAATATAAGCCTCCAAGGGAATCTTTTAGATTCCACAAGATTCTCCAAAGATTCCTTGCTGTTGGACACCTGAATTTATGCTGCTCAGATGGGGAAACAGATTGCATGGTTGGATTCCTAGCAAGAGAAGTTGCAAAAATGACTATCAACTTGTCAAAATCTTGGCCCTCTAATGGAATCTTTTTGGCATCAAGAGATTCTCCTCACTCATGGTTCCACTCCTCTTGGGAAAGGTTTCGCCACTCCTCCAGTCTGCATCCGCTCTCCGCTGGCCTCTAGTTCGAATGATTGAGTGGGTTTATATATCACTGGTTCGAAGGATTTAACAAGGTATGTCCCTATGGGCTGTTAGTGGAGGCCGAGATTAGGTTGGCGAAGGTCAAAGGTTCTAATCCCCGCCCGACCTGAAATAAACATTGGTTAATGTTTTCAGTTGGCAGTGAAACCATTGTAACTGGTGGCAGTTATGTTTGATGTTGGTTTGCATTGTTAAACGAATGGTTGTGAATCAAATATGGTGCAACATATTGTTTTGGCATCGTTTATGAGGCCGCCCGTCAGGGTCGGTGGGCCGGCCCCCTTCAACTCTCGCCAGCTCCACATTACCATATATATGTATATGGTTGGGCCCATAACATTTTTTTTTTTAATATTTAAAATATGGTGCCATGGGGTGTGGCGGGGGTGGTGGCCCGCTATCCTGATTAATATTTTTTAATATATTTGAATATAACATGGCTGGTGGGGTGGACGGGTCTGGCGGTCTTGACCCGTCCCCCTATTTTTCTATTATTTTTTGTTTTTAATAACCATATTGGTCATTTTTAAATTTGCCGAAAATAAGAGTCACCAGACAAATTAACAGTTCGACAAATTCCCCTGTTTCAGTGGTCGGATTTCGTGCACCGAGTTTCTGCCAATTTGTTGACTTCTTAATCCTACCACTTGGCCAACTTTGACCAAAACTTTTACTGTGAATATCTGGAGCATACAAACTCATATTTGAGTTCTGTTTGCACCATTGGAATCAGGTTGATGACCACTACGATCTAGTCCTGATTTCACTTCAATCTGAGGACTTTTATTTTTGAGCTTTTCTGTGATGACCACTACGATCTGGTTCTGATTTCACTTCAATCTGAGGACTTTTATTTTTGAGAATTTATGAGCCCCCTTTGACTTTTGAGCATCTCTGGAGCCACCTGAATTAGTAATGGACCAAGATAGTAGTCTTTAGAAGATACATTTCTCCTCCAAAGGACTAAGTCGAACTTTTCAAGGGAGAACAAGTGGAACATTGAACTACTATTGTTTACTATTTTGATTATTGACCATCATGGACCACGAACAAAGGAAATTTTGAGCTAAATTGTGGAAATTTGTCCAATTCGACCCCCTAGTGGGTGAATTAAAAATTATATTGTAATATTTTATGAAAAAATTATTAAGTCTCCAACTTGTGGATGTCTAGTAAATTACTATTTTGAGGAGTCAAAACTAACCGTTATCTAGCCATTACAAGATTTTTTATAAAACGCTAGCCTCCCCTCATTGTATTGTTGTTTTTTTCAATTGAAATAAGTGCTATAATAATAAAGAACTTACTTGTATGAAAACCCTTGCGTAAATTTTGTTTATGCACTATGTGGAGTGAATATCATTTTCATTCTTTTTCTTGATATATGTTTGGGGTTTTAATTCTAACTATTCTTGGTGATAAATAAAATTACGCCGAAGCTAACAATTATTGCCATTGAGGGGATATCTAGTCACATGAAAAGGGCCAACTCGAGGGTGACCCCACTTGAATTTTTTTATTTTGTAGGTGAGTCGATCTAAGTACCTAGAACATCTCCAGAGGGGAGCTTCGATTTGTGCAGTGTTTCATATTCCTCACACATAGGTGTTAAAAGCTAGAAAAACCACTTTGAGAGAGATTGCTTCTAAGCAAATTCAAAAGTCACCAAGGGAGTTAAGTCAATAGTGGGTGCGATTTTTATTCAGGATCAAACCCACTCCCTTGAGTTCAACCGGCTATATCGACTAAAGAGGGTGTTAACTTCACACTTCGGCAAGGGTGAGGTATTTAGAAGGGCATAGATATATCTAACAACCACTTGCCATTCAAAAATCCAAAAACTTTTAATTTTTTGTAGTTAGTTTAGGTCATTTAGCTAGGTGAATTTTTGTTTGTTTATCATTATAACAAGTAATTCTTTGGGAAAACTCCATCATATTGTTATATCTAACCAACGATAGGTACAACTTTCATTTCAAAGTTATTTTACACTTGTATTTAACATTTTGGACTTGTAAATCCAAATATTACATTGTTGTACCATGGGGTCTGCAACTTCAAAGAGGTTTTCAGACATTCAAGTAAATCCCTCATCAAACCTCTTTCCACTACTCTATAGTGCCTAAAATCTATATTTTATTGTATTTAGAGTAATTTTTGCACAATTTCTAGCCACTTTTAAAACCTTAATTTAAATCTAGAAGTTTTTGGTGAATTTCCCAAGAGGGTTTAAACCAAAAATCCAAAAAGTGATTTCCTACTTCCTAGAAATCCACTTTTTTAGTCAATTTAGGTTGACAAAAGCCGCCAAAAGCCTCAATATTGTAATACTCAGTGTTGCTATTAACCAAAAATGTAATAATCAACTTCAACAATTGACTAGGAATGAAAATATTGTGCCCTAAATTTAGGAATGAACTTAAATTCAACAATTTATACCAATTATGATGCCCTAATTTGCATTTTAACCAAAAAAATTTGATTTTAGCAGTTTAATTTGCAAGTACTTGGAAATCTCAATTGAAGGCATTTCTGGTCTAAAGTTGATCCCGCTCCTGCTACCAAATTGACCTTTTCCTCCCAGCCTAAATGGGATCAACCTATCTGATTCCCAGATCCATAAGACTTCGAAATAGAGGTCTTCTGGCCCTGCACCCAAAGCTCCAAGAATAATTAAGGCTTAATCTTCCTCTCTATCTGTGACCTTCTCAGTATTTCTCCTCTGTCTATGAAAGACCAAAAAATACCTCCCACGAAAAGAATTCCCCTTCTTACAATACCGCCGACCCTTTCTACTGGAGAGGTTTCTTCCTCTCTTGAAATTTCTCTACCGCCCTTGCATAAAAATCTTTTCCACTCCTGTCGGTTACCTGCCACCTGCAATGCCCTTTTATGATTTTTAGGCGGTCACCATCTTCATTGTTTTACAATCCTTATAATATTAAAGGACTTGTAACTTTATTTTAATGAATTTATTAAATGATTTTTAATTCCTACATATAAAGTTATTTAACGTTTTTTTTGTTGTTGTATAAAATTATGGTATGTATGTGAAGAGATCTTATTCCATATATAATAAGATTTTATATGCACATGTAATTTCTATCCATAACTTTTAACGGAGTCGGGTTTTAATGAATTTATTAAATAACTTTTATGATGATTGATGTCGATATCCAATGTCAAATAAATAAATAAACAAATATATATATATATATATATACATGATACACATTAATGTCGATAAACTTCATTGAATAATTAATAAGTTATTATATGAACATTTGAGTTTAACTCGATTATACATTGGGTGTTACACCAAAGTAAGCATAATGGTTTGTTTAATTGAGTTTATTATTGAATGAGCTTATTAATTAATGGGTTAAATAGATTCATTAAATTTTATCATAGAACGCTAGACTTAATACATTCATGAAATTCATGATAGTTAGGTATTTAATTTATTATTAATTCATTTATCCATATTTTGACACTCTTCATAGCCAATTAGTAGGTATACTAGTGCAGTGCATGTGATGCATGCATATGTAGCTATCATATGCATGGCTCATATGCATGCTAATAATCATGTTCTATCCATAATTCAAGATGGTCATTACAAGTATTAACCCTCATACCATTTTCACCCTTGGACTAACAGTCTGGAAGTGTTAAGGTGCTTGTAAGGTGGTTGTTATAGGAAAATTAGACTATTGTCCCTACATTTTTATGGAATTTTACAGTTTTCTACATTGAACACAAATTGTTTTGACTTATAGTTGTTCATCCAACAACCTAAATCATTAAATAATCACATATATGGTTAGGATTTTTCTTGTATACTTAAATCCATAGGTGACATGATATGTATTTGATGTTTTAGTATTACCAAATTTGTTGTTTAGTTTTTTGCTGCAATAGTTATATATTTTACAGTGAGATAGTTCTGAGAAGAGAACACCTCCACTCCAAGTCACTCCATATAAGGCACTGATTTTGTTTGGGGTTTGTACCACTCAAACTAGCAGGGGATCCTAGAGGGGCACTTGCTAGGTCAAGAGCAACAATGAAGCTAAAGCCCATTGTCGCCACAACTAAAGCTTCCTACTCTTTGCAGACTTTCACAGATGGGAGGAGACCCGATATATAGAGAATCACTTATAAAGGAATAGATCAACTAATATGGGTGTGAAGTGATCTCAGGGCTCAAGAATGTAATTTGCTTGCTTCTTAAACAAGGTACAAAGCTTTTTATGAGAAGGGGATGATGATTTAAGAGCTAGGTTAAGGAGTGTCAATTGTAAAGGAGCTTCCAAAACCCTTAAATCCTTATTGAACTTGGTTTCCAAAATGGTTTTTGAAGAATTGTCTTTTCAAAGGTATGGGACCACACGGGACCAAGTGGACCCACGTTAGGTCAAGAGGAAGGAGTTTAGCAACCAATGATAGACTTGACCTAAACAAGGAGGAGAAAGGGACTAAAGAATTAATTTTCAGTTAAAGGTGCAAAATGATCCCTATGAGGAACTAGCCTAGGGAAACATAGTGCAAAAAACAATCTAGAGACTAGGGCTTGGGATATCTCAAAACCCCACTGTCGGAATTTCCTAAAATTTGGAGGAGGCCTAGGAGAGACACCAGCGCAGTTGAGGCCGAGAGATCAAAGTTTTTCTATGGGTGGTTTGTCGGGAAAATGATGCCCTAGTATCCCTAATGTGGCTAGACCTAGAATAAAGAAAGGGAGGTGAAGAAAAATGTTTCTTTGAGTGATCACCTTATGGAAGACCAGTGCCTGATCCTTTGGGGAGATTGGAGTCAAGAAGAATATGAAGATAGACTTCATTTCTGGGTCAAGGAGGCCTTAAGATCAACTTTGCTTGTCATTAGGGCAAAGGAGAGTGACTTTAAAATCTTTTATACTTCGTTTTGCAAGGTGAAGTGGCTTATCAAGATAAATTCAACCATAGAATTATCCCTAGGAGAATTCGTTCAACATAAATGGCCCATACATAGAGATATGTTATATAGAAACATAGTTCCACAATTTTGCAGTAAATGCATGCAGCAACTAGCCCTAGTATAGCAAAACTCTCATTATCAATGCATGTGACAAAGTAAAAGAATAATAGCATTAAATTTGCACTTACATGTAAGAGAATATATTCAACCACCAATAGACTTGCCAATCATGAAGCTCCAAGATAAGAAAATACAATCCATACATCAAAATTCATCCATGCTCCAAAATTTTGTCCACAAAGAAGGAATAACAAAAATCTCAAGATAGATACAAGTCTAAACCAAGTGATGCTAAAAAATGAATTCATGTCTCTCCTATTTATACATTCATTAGGAGTTCAAATTAGCTAATTTGAGCCTACATTAGCCCATCAATTAAAAATAATGTGCAAATAACTATCTATTGGTGACAAGCCCACCAAACTAGCTCATAAACAAAATAACAAGCCTCCCAAGAGGTCGAATAATCAATAATGCATGTCGTTGGGCTCTCTAAGAGGCCTGATGATGCCCATAAGTGCCAAAAATGATGAATTGGACTTCCAAAAGTAATGGACAAGGGGTTGGCCATTTGTTCTCCACATAATAAACATGTGGTGCTCCCAATGGTTGTGAGGGACCACAAGTGACCTCATGGGTCTCCAAGTAAGTCAAAGATGCATGTAGACCATCCGCAAGGGCTTAGATGATGGTGTAAGCAATGCCACATCAACATCCAAGTCCTAGGTCATCTGCCAAGTGCATGGTGCAACTGTAGGGCTAGCTGGACAAAGGTGAACCAGGTGCATCTTCCTCATCCAATAGGTGAATCTCGAGCAATCTCTAAACATCCCTGGGGATCCATGGAGTGTTGCCTACTGATGTGGAGGCCCATGGCTCTCAACACACACCCTACATGTTCCAATGCAGCCCTCTGGAGGGTTAGGACCCTCGTATAGGGAGACCAAACCCAAGATGGAGACCACCTGCAATGCTACATAAGATCCAATGCATCCCCTAGCCTTCTAGTACAACAAGTCATCAAGGAAATAAAGTAAAAGAGCTTGCAAACCATGGACAATAGGTGGGGACTTCATAATGGAATGCCCTTCCATAATGGGCTTTGGCATGTGCTAATGTTTCCAAGCTCCAAATGGGGTTAACCAAGGATCCTATTAGAAGGTTTCTACTTCTAAAGGGGGCAATATGTCCAAGGTACATCCTTAAAAGGTGGTGGCATGTGGTAAAGGGATGAATGGAGTAGGGAATGAAAGGGGCAACCCTGGGTCACATGCTGGGGTACAAGGGTAGCTAGTAAAAGGGAAGCCCACACTTGGGTATATAGTGTATAGGAGGGAGCAATTGTGGTACATGAGGTGCCCCGACCTTGATTTTTCCACCCTTCTTTATATTCCTTTTGCCTTTTTATGATTTTTCTTTAATTAATTGATCGTGGCTCAACGGGTAAGAGCATGATGTGTGAGATATAACAGTGGATACCCCTTTTAAGGTAGGGTGGTTCATTTCCCACCAAGGGTTGGGACGGGTAGTTCATTTCTCACCAAGGGTTGGGACAATCATGTGTTCCTAAATGACAAGGAGGCTCATCTAGGGCCTGTAGGAACCAGGATGATGGCCATGATGATAGGGTAGAGCTCATGTATTGGATTTTTTCCATGTACTAAATGTGTTTGTCCCGACCGTCTTTTTCATTTTGTGGTACATCCTCCTATTGAATGTGGCCAATTATGCTTTTACTTTTTTTTTAGCTGCATCAACCTCCGGGTCATCATTCCAGGCCCGAACTAAGGTGTGGACAAGGGGAAGGGTAAAGCTAACCCTATGTGGTTCTAGTGGAGGAATGTGCACCTAGATGGGAGAACTAATGGATGGGGTAATAATGAGTGGAAGGGGAGTAGTATATATGGATGAGGGAGTGAGACCACACAACCAGTATCGAGGTTTCCCATGTAATAGCATCCTTAAAGACCAAGGGCCAATAAAAGAGATCCCACGAGACTAGAATCCAAGGTTAACATCCAAAAGGGGTCTTAGGGGACAACAGCACATACCTAGCCCATTCTTTTTGCCAAATTCCCCCATTAATCCATGCCCAAAAGTGCCCATGATAAGCAAACTACAATACTTAATTACCAAATGACAAGGCATACCTTTGAGTTTGGGAGGCCCACCTTCAAATATATGATCATGGCAAATGCGTGAGGGACCATCATGGCTGGCTCAAGTGGTGGAGAAGTGGCACAATGAGCTAGTTGGTGGTTGCAAGGGGCTGCTGGCTGCCGGCTGAGGACCATCTTGGAGAAAAAAATTCTCAGAGAGATATCACCCACAAAATGGTGGGTAACAGGGTTAATTGAGATTATATTTGGGACTCCTCCCTTGATCATTTAGGAGGTTGTTGACTCTAAATAGCAGGGGCTTGGGTCAAGGTGATAGTTGGCCCCTGCCCTGTGTGTGCCCATCTAGTAGGTTGCCAAGACCTTAGCAACACTACTAATAGATTTGGTAAAAGGTCCAAAAACTCTCGCTTAGCCAAACCCCCTTGCGCTTTTCTACACTCAATACTTTTCTAACGGTGCAAAAAAGACCTCGAACGAAGTTCGTATGTGAAAGTTATGCCACCTAAAATTTGACCTTCCTATTTTGACCACAATGATTCGAGAGGATGCCATGTCAACCCCATTATTCATGGAAAAGGGGTTGGCCATGTGAACATGATGAAGAAGACTCTATAAGGGTCAATATTGTAAATCTAGTTAAGAGTGGAAGGATTCCAACTTAACCACTAGTAGGCTATCAAGCTGTGTTATAATCGGGCTTGTTACCAACCATTTTGTGGGTGATATCCCTAGGAGAATTTTTTTCTCCAAGATGGTCCTCAACCGGCAACCAACGACCCCCTGTAGCCACCAACTAGCTCATTGTTCCATTTCTCCGCCAGCCAGCCATGTGGTCCCTCACCCATTTGCCATGATCATATGTTTGAAGGTGGGCCTCCCGAAGCTAAAGATATGCCTTGTCATTTGGTAGTTGAGTATTGTAGTTTGCTTATCATGGACACTTCTGGGCATGGATTAATGGGGGGATTTAGCGGAAATAATGGGTTAGGTCTATGCCCTTGTCCCCTAAACCCCTTTTGGATATTAACATTGCATTCTAGTCCCGTGGGATCTCTTTTATTGACCATTTGGCTTTAGGGATGGTATTTCATGGGAAAAGTCGATTTTGGTTGTGTGGTCCTGCTCCCTTATCCACTTATATTACCCTCTTTCCACTCATTACTACCTCATCCATCATTTCTCCCACCTGGGTCCATATTCCCCCAATGTGTCCACATACGGTTAACTCGCCCCTTCCCCTTGCCCTCACCTTGGGTTAGGCTTGGAATGATGCCCCAGAGGTTGATGCAGCTAAAAAGAACGATAAAAGCATATTTGGCCACATTCAACAAGACAATGTACCACAAAATGCAAAATATGGCTGGGACAAACACATTTAGCACGTGGGCAAAAGCCAATACATAAGCTCTACCCCATCATCACGGCCATCACCCTGGTTCCAACAGGTTCTGTGAGCCTCCTTCATCATATAGGAACCCATGATTGTCGCAAAACCGCCCTACCTTAAAACAGGGTATTCACTGTTATATCTTAAGCATCATGCTCTTACCCCTTGAGCCTTGAGCAGTTAATCAAAGAAAAACATAAAAAGGAAAAAGACATATAAAGAAGGGTGCAAAAATCAAGGTCGGGGCACCTCATGTACC
This sequence comes from Pinus taeda, assembly GCA_000404065.3. Taxonomy (NCBI): domain Eukaryota; kingdom Viridiplantae; phylum Streptophyta; class Pinopsida; order Pinales; family Pinaceae; genus Pinus; species Pinus taeda. The sequence continues at coordinate 178,630 of APFE031160915.1, forward strand.
ACAATTGTTCCCTCCTATACATTATAAACCCAAGTGTGGGCTTCCTTTTATTAACTACCCTTGTACCCCACAATGTAGCTTAGGGTTACCCCTTCTCATCTCCTACTTCATTCACCTATCTGTCACATGCCACCACCTTTTGAAGGGTGTACCTTGAACATATTATCCCCTTTAGAAGTAGAAACCACTTAATAGGATACTTGGTTAACCCCATTTGGAGTTTAGGAGACATTGGCACATCTCGAAGCCCATTATGGAAGGGAAAGCCAGTATGAAGTCCCCACCTGTGGTCCTTGGTTGGTAAGCTCATTTACTCGATTTCCCTAATGACTTGTTGTACTGGAAGGCTAGGGGATGAATTGGATCTTATGCAGGATTGCAGATGGTCTCCATCTTGGGATTGGTCTTCCTATACGGGGTCCTAATCCTCTAGAGGACTACATTGGCACATGTAGGGTGTGTGTTGAGAGCCATTGGCCTCCACAACAGTAGACAACACTCCATGGATCCTCGAGGATGATCAGAGATGCTCAAGATACTACCATTGGGCAAGGATGACGCACCTGGTTCACCTTTGCGTGGCCGGCCCCAAAGATGTACCATGCGCTTGGCAGTTGGCCCACGACTTGTAGGATGATGTGGCATCCGCTACACCATCATCAGAGCCCTTACAGACGATCTACAGGAATCCTCGACTCATTTGGAGACCCATGTTGTTATTATTGTGCCCCCACACCCATTGGGAGTACCACAGGTTTATTGTTTGGAGAACAAGGGGCCAACCCCTTGTCCATCACTTTCGACGGTCCTACTCTTCATTATGGCACTCATGGACCTCATTAGGCCTCTTATAGGGCCCTGTGACATGCATAGATTATTATTTGACCTCTTGAGAGTCTTATTCTTTCATTTATGAGTTAGTTTGGTGGGCTTGTCACCAAAAGTTAGATTATTAGAACATTATTTTATTTTTGGGGCTTATGTAGGCCAAGGAGGCTAATTCGAAATCCTCATTAGTGTATAAATAGAAGTGAGATGAGTTCATTATCTCATCATCACTTTGGATTGGATCTCTTCTCTCTCTTGAGAATTTTGCACTTTTTTCTTAGTGGATGAAATGGAGCTTTATGGATGAATTTTGATGTGTGGATTTGGTCTATCTTATCTTGGAGCTTCTCTCTTGTCAAATTGTGGATGGTTGGTTATATTCTATTACATGTAAGTACAAGATTTTAATGTTATTCTTGTTTTACTTTGATGAATACATTGGATTGGGATTTTCGCTATTCTTAGAGCTAATTGTTGCATGCATTTACTGCTTTAAATTGTGGAATTTTGTCTCTATTATAGCATCTCTCAATGTATGGACCATGTAATATGAACGAAATCTCCTAAGGGTAATTCTATCAATGAATTGATCTTGATAAGACATCACCTTTTTCACATCGAAGTATAAAAGTTGCAAGATTGCTTCTCTTTGACCTAGAAAGCTAGCAAAGTAATCTTGAGGCCTCCTTGACCAAGAACCAAAGGTCCTCACTCATTTTCATCATAGACTCCATTCTCCCAAGACTAAGGCACTGATCTACCAAGAGGTGGTCACCTGAAATCATACCCTTTTCACCTTTTCCTAGGTCTATCCAAATTGGGTCATCTAGGGCATCATTTTCCGGCACACTATCACTCCAAAAAGTTCGATCTCCCAACGTCTCTTGCATTGGTATCTCCTCAAGACCTCCTCCAAATTTGAGGCCATTCTGACAGTGGAGTTGTGAGAAAAGCCAAGCCCTATCTCTGAGATCAAACTTTTCCCTAGCATCCCCAAGGCTAGTGCCTCATAGGAATTTCTTTGATCCTTTCACCCACCTTGTTTAGGGTAAGAACATTATTGGTTGCCATATTCTTTCCTCCTATCCTAGACTAGGTCCACTTGGTCTCGTGCAGTCCCGTTCCTTTGAAAAGACAATTCTCCAAGAACCATCTGGGATACCAATTTCAATAAGGATTTTAGGGATTGGTAAACTTTTTCATGAATCATATCCCTTAAACCTAACCCTTAAATCCACTCATTCCTCCCTTAGAAGTCATTGTACCTTGCTTGAAAAGAAAGCAAGATCTATCCTTCAACCTCTTCTGGAATGGAATCATTTGGTTCACAACACATCTATTCATTGATTTATCTTTCATTGGTGACTCCATAATATACCGGTTTTTCTCCCATTGGTGAAAGTCTCTATATAGTAGGGATCCTTAGCTAAGGCGACAGTGGGCTAAGTCTCCATTTGTTTCCTTTGGTCTAGCATGTTCCCTTTAGGTCCCCTACTAGTTTGAGCGGTAACAGGGCCCCTAGGAGGAAAAGGGGTTCCATTCTATTCAAGTGCATTTAGTTCCATAGATGAGTAGAGTAGTTGCGAAGAGATAGAAAGAGAGTAAATAGAGATGGTTTGTCTTTTCAATAGCCCACAGGCCACAAGCCTCACTCCTTTATACTTGCATCAATTTCCATTTAGAGAAAGAGAGAGCACGACAGCCTCACCCTCTAGGTGGGTTTTCTCTCATAAGGGTTTCCTAAAGCATACCTTGTGTCGATGTGGTTTGTGAATGTTCACTTTTTCAGTATTCTCTATTTTCTGTAATTTATATATTGCATGCATAAATAGAAACAATTTTAATGACCCATCTCGAATTTAAGGGAGCATAGGAATACTAGCATGCATATGATAGCTACATATGCATGCATCACATGTACTACACTAGTAGACATAAAAATTTCTAAGTTTAGGATAATGAATTGATTATCGAAGTAAATTCCTAACTCACCAGAATATAATGCATATATCGAGTGGGGTACTTGATATGTTTACCACGATCATATATATATCTATATATATATGTATATATAATGCATTATTCAAAAATAAAGTAAATACAATGGTTTATGAATTAAATTAATGGGTTGTGAATTAAATTTATTTAATTTATAAATAAAGTAATTTAATTAATTATAAATTAAATACATAAATAAGCGTTAAATTAACTTGAATAATAGTAACCATCACTCATAAGACTTGTTGTCTCACGAATTTCAGCTTAGACCATCACTAATAATAAAGGTGACCGCCTCAAAATGAAAAAGGCTTGTGTCCTTTCTAAATCAGAACACAGAGACAGTGGAGGGGAAGGCGGTGACACTTTGGGGTTATAAGGAAGACGAAGAGGGCATAGAAATGGTAAGTTTTTTTTGAGTCTTTCACAGATAAAGATGGAAAAATCCAAGAAAGTCACAGACAAAGAGGAAGATTGAGCCGTAATTGTTATTGGAGCTTTGGGCATGGGGGCCAAAAGACCTCTATTTCAAAGTCTTTGTTATGAATAAAAATATTCATAAAACATCAATTAAATAATAAATATTAAATAACAAATATCAATAATAATAAATTAATTTAATTAGTTAATGTCTCATTAATTGTGAAGAGACATGGGTCAAAAGTTGTGCCATTTTATCTTCGTGGCCAGTAAATGCCTATATAGGCACACTGCCACGAAGATTTGTAACCACCATTGATATTTATATAAAAACAATTACTACTTGCTTACTCTACAACACAAATCTACATACAAACGTTCTAGTTTCGTAATGAATTTATGTTCCAGTGGTATCAGAGCCACCACTACGCTGCTTTTGCTGATCATACAAATGTGTGCATACTTGTTCCGCTGCAATTAAACACCCTCCATCATTTCCGTTGTCACCACCACGTTGTCTCCGCTCCACATCAACATTTCATTGCTCAACCATCCCGCGCACTCCCACGTCCTTCTGTTCTGATTCCTTATATCGTGTTGTCCCACTTCCGTCGTCCTATTCCACTAGTCACGTCCCCACTGCCAACAAGACCTCCATTGTATTACCTGTTTGCATTGTATTACCTACGGTTACTTCCTGTTCCGACTATCGCTACCTATCCACTGCTCGATACATGTCTGCAGTCACCATCTATTACAAAACTTAGCCACTGTTCCGATAGTGTCCATGCACACACTGCTAATAAAAAGTGTCGTTTTCTGTTGTCAAACGGTGTGGCCTAAGTCAAAGGGTCAACAGGTCAGTCTAACGTTGGTTCATACGCAACTGCGGGGTACATATAAGTGGTGTTTGATACACCAATTACAATGCATAAATGCTTACACCGTGGTTAATACATTTTTGATACAACTCCATTGTGAAACAGGGCGTTGGAAAAGGCCAAGGGAAGTGCGGGAGGAAAGAGTATGCATATTTTTTTCTCCTGAAAAAGTGGAAACAGAAAAACATTTTAGTTTAGAATGTGAGGCCTTCAAAGGCAATAGGGAAATTTATGCAAATATGTTGGCAGCTAGCTCTTGGGATAATCTATTTAGCGAGGGGTTTGTCGAGAAGCTGGGAGCATTTATTTTGAAGCTTCATAAAAAAAGGGCCGAATACATCAAGCAGATGAAGAATAAATTTGTCCCATAGGCTATCTTTAGCCTCGTGGACATTAAAATAATTTCTTTCTTTCTTTCTTTCTACACCGGGGTTGTCATGTGGATGACGTTTACGCATAGTACACCGAGGTTAATACACATTATAGAACGTCGATCTATTTTTTTTCTTATCATATAATTACATTATAAACTTAGTGAATATAATTTAATTAATTAATTTAAAACTGTTTAATTAATTAAATTATCTATAAAAATAATTAATAAAAAAATAAAAACAAAAACAAATAAACAAAAAAAACGAAAACAAAAAAAAATTATTAATTTAATTATAAAAAAGGGTCTACTAGGAAGAAAAAGAGCAAAATGGGGAGTAACAGTGATGATAATTCAAAAAATATTCAAGAAGAACTTGACAGGCTGCGGAAACGCCTTGACGATGTTGAAGGAAGCAAGATGATTTTGGGAAGACTCAAACGACATGGCACAGAATATCTGAGCCATAAAAGACATGGTGAGATAGTCTAATAGAGGAAGCAATCCACCCTTAGCCATGCAAAGTCGTTAGACCCCAGAAGACGAAAATTCTCCAAACCCTCGATTTTTGAGGCACGAGCAGCTGAGAATACTGGAACTACACTTTGAAGGAAGCCAATATTATACTAAGTCTTCCGGAAGGAACCATCTTAAAATTAAAAACGAATTACCTAAGTATGATGGTAAGGACCATAAAGGCGTCGTAGTATGGGTAAATAAGATGGATGCCATTTTTTTAGCAAACCCGCCACTCGGCGAGCAAGAAAGGGTCATGACTGCATCCAACTACCTAGACGCAGAAGCGTATAATTGGTTTCTGTGGTGGTTTTCTAAATGTACAAGTTGCTCATTCAATTGGCAAAACTTTAAAAATGCCTTGCTAAAAAGATTTCATGACGAGGAAGAGGATGATGCATAGGAGAGATTCACTCACCTCAAATAGAAAGGGATGGTGAGTGAATGCACTCACAAATGGGAAGTGTTGGCAGTAAGGTAGAGAGGATTTTCAGATGAAGAACTATTAAAAATGTATTGTTGTGGCCTTAAATATTACATTCGGGAAGAATTAAAATTATTTAAACCCCAAACCATTGAAGATGTCAAATACACAACCATTTTTATTGAGAGAAAATATAAGCATAGAATGTCATCATTCAGAGAAGACGAAGAACAACAACAACACTCGGGAAGAAAAGAAAATAACAAATGTAGATATTGTGGGGACAAATAAACATCAAGACACAGATGCCTTAACAAAAAAATTGTATACTTATGAAGTCGAGAAGGAATCAAACACTTCAAGCAACGATCCAAAGAAAAAAATAAAAAAGAAAAATAGTTGTCGCAAATGTGGAGAAAATTGGACGTCAGGCCATAATGTGAAGGTGCATCCTTGTGCTACTATAAAATAGTAGATGGGAAGCAAATTGAAGTACAAGAACATGATGAAGGACTTGTTGTCACACACAGTGAAGATTCAGATTCTAAGTAACCATCATTAGCTGCAATTTCATGTGATCGGAAATTCCTTGATGAAAATAGTAACTCTTTTAGAGATCAAAACCAACAAGCAACTATAAAATACGTTCCTCCACATCTTCGAAAGAAGAGCCAATTCCCAAAAAATAACATTAAAATTACTACTCCATCAACAAACATGAGAAAGAATCTATGTCCTAAATCCCTAAGGCTCAAAGGACTCATAAAAGACAGAAAAGTCAATATACTTATAGATTCTGGTAGTACTCACAATTGTATAAACATTGATCTTGCTAAAAAATTTGGTCTTTGTATTATGACCAATCAAGGACCTATCCATGTCGGTCGCTACTGGAAAGAAAATCAAGGAAATAGGGGAATGTCAAAAAGTTTCGATCCAAATACAAGAATTAAAGCTACAAACAGACCTATTTGCACTACCACTCAAAGAAATGGATATAATTCTAGGTGCAGAATGATTAATACAATCAGGAAGCTATACTACAAACCTTGAAGAACAATTCATGGAGTTTAATTGGCAAGGACGACTTTATAAATTAAAAGGTTTTAACGCTCCCAATTCCAAGGAGGGTACAATTACTCGTGATGAATGCACCAATCAATGAAAGGATGCCATTCCATACCCAACACTGTTCAACTAGAGAAAACCCTTCTGGTTGTGCTTTAAGGATAAAGCATCCCTCAAGGGGGTGGCAATGTTATGAATACAAATATTCATAAAACATCAATTAAATAATAAATATTAAATAACAAATATCAATAATAATAAATTAATTTAATTAGTTAATGTCTCATTAATTGTGAAGAGACATGGGTCAAAAGTTGTGTCATTTTATTTTCGTGGCCATCAATGCCTATATAGGCACACCGCCACAAAGATTTGTAACCACCATTGATATTTATATAAAAACAATTACTACTTACTCTACAACACAAATCTACATACAAACATTCCAGTTTCGTAATGAATTTATGTTCCAGTCTTTTGGATCTGGGAACCAGATAGGTTGATCCCAGATAGGCTGGGAGGAAAAGGGTTGGTTTGGTAGCAAGAGCGGGAGCAACTATAGAACAAAAACACCTTCAAATGATATGTTCAGGTAAGTACTTGCAAATCAAACTATCAATATCCAAATTTGTTTGGTTAAAATGCAAATTAGGGCATCATAATTGGTTTAAATTGTTGAATTTAAGTTCATTCCTAAATTTAGGGCATAATATTTTCATTTCTGGTTAATAGTTGAAGATGAATATTACATTTTTGGTTAATAGCAAAACTAAATATTACATTTTTGGTTGATAGCAAAACTGAGTATTACAACAATAATTTAATAAATCTAGGAATCTAAGGAAAATTAATCCTCATAGTATAGATTTCAGATTTCCAATATATTTTATCAGCTCTGTTGTGACGAACAATCCCGTGGAATGTCCATGAGAGTTTACGGATTAGTCAAGTCATTGCTTAAACCACTTTTATTAAATATTCAATTAAGGGATACTTGGGAGATAAGAGTTCTCCTTTCTAAACAATTGTATATTTATGGATTTAATTACTCCTCAAAGGTTATGAATATATCTCCCTCATTTCTAAGGAGTCACCACCTTCAAATTTTCCTTATATGCATCTCTTATGTTTAAGGGGATATGAGTCAAGTCTTAGGGTTGTAAGTGCACTCTTTTAAACTTTTCATATAACTAAAAGATGGACTTATTTTTATACCCAAATATACTTGAATGAACCGAAGCATACCCTTATCTTAGATCAATTCTAAGTTTGTTCAGGTCAACTTGGAATTGAGGCAAATCGTCACATTTTAAGATCGAAGAGTCTTTTTTAGGTATTCCCTTAGATCAATTCTAAGTTTGTTCAGGTCAACTTGGAATTGAGGCAAATCGTCACATTTTAAGATCGAAGAGTCTTTTTTAGGTATTCCCTTAGATCAATTCTAAGTTTGTTCAGGTCAACTTGGAATTGAGGCAAATCGTCACATTTTAAGATCGAAGAGTCTTTTTTAGGTATTCCATCTGTAGGACATCGAGTGAGAGGAGTAATTTATCTTTCATTGTCTTGTGTACTATGAGATCATGGGGAGGTTTCATCATCTCTACAAAGAATCAAGAGGATCCCTCACTACTTTTTCTTGATACTTCAACCTAAGGTAGTTAGCTCTTTTCTTAACTAGTGGTTAGCAAACCTATACCCACTAAGTTCTCAAGCAGTGCTTCTGACAACATAATTCATCTACCCTCCCATCTGCCACCCCCTCTCAAGCACTCAGAGTCCCATAACCAAGGCCTTTCCAATGGCCTTCAATGTTAGTAAAGTTTCAACAACTAGTCAGTGCCAGCGCAGGATCACATAACTTGGGCCACTTAGCCAAGGGTTCTCTCTAGAGGTTGTAATATCCCTAACACGGAATATTCCTCAAACCCCAACAAAACACCAACCAAATACATGCAAGTGATGATATAATAACCCAAAAATGACAAAATAACAGTGGTACAACATATAATAATGTAAACAGGAAATATAAGTAGATACTCAAGAAATGCAGCGTGGAATGCTCAGCCATTTTATTATACTGAGCAATAAAATGAGTACAGGAGGTGATCAGAAAGATGGCACCTCGACTTGCACAAGGCAATTGAAGAAATACTCTCAGAATAAAAAAGAATGGCCTCTCTACGTGGATGCTGCTGGAGAACTACCATGTTGCTGCTGCTAGGAAACAAATGATGATTTGGGGCTGCTCCCCTCCTCGGAAGATGCTGAAACTCTGGAACCAAGCTCTACTCAAGAAACCCGGAAAGCTTTCCTGGAATAGCCGACCCTCGAAAATCACCCCCTTGGGGTTTTATGCAGTTCCTCAATGCTCTGCGCTGCCACTGAAGAAGACCCCTCTAAACTCTGCCTGAAACTCTGCCAAAAATCCTCCAATAGGTAAGGGCTGGTCCCCTGCTCAATCACCCAGCATAAATCCTCCTGCAAAAACCCCATTCCAACACTACTGCCAGAAAGAACTACATCCCTCTCCCAGTGCTGTGCAGTCCTCCAAAACGCCGCTAAAACTGCTGCTGGAATGTTGATAAAACTACTGCTGAAATGCCAAAGGAAATACCTTGCTCAAGCAGGCACTCGAAGTCCCTCGGGGCTAAGGGTGAGATCTCCGAACGGAGACACTCAATGCACTAAACAGTGCTGCAGACTAGCTAAACAGCCAACGTGCTTAGAAGTCGAAAGGACTAGCTCAAAATGTTCATAACTGAATGATCAAAATGAGGGGGCTCCTCTCTCTTTTATAGCCCTTGCCTCTCTCAATCCCAAGGCTCACCTCTTCCTGCGTGGTTCCCCTCTTGCCACATGTTCCTTCCCTCCTGCGCAGTCTCTCCATGTGTCTGCGTGGGCTCCATTTCTGCGTCCCCCTTTGGCCCCCTTGGCTCCCCTTTAAGTCACAACGTTGTGCTACTAGGAAGTGAATTTTTATTCTGAAAGGGAGTTATGTCCCCTGTCCTCACTTTTTTTTTATTTACAAATAACTATAGAAGGCAAAAATTGAACAAAATCGAATGTTCCAATTAGCCATGGCTAATTAGGAATATTACAGTCTCCCTTGGCAAAATGTTGCTTGTCCTCAAGCAACTGAGGTGATGGATGCTGTGAGATCTTCGCACTCTCCCAAGTGGCATCCTCATCCGGCAAATTCTTCCACTTCACTAAGAATTCCCGGACCGTCCTGCTCTGCAGCTGCCTCCCCCTGGTATCAATGATAGCCTCCGGCTGCAATACCAAATGCCCCTCGTCATCCATGGGTGGTAGCTCATCTATCACTATCACTTGTTGCTCCAATGCCTTTTTCAGGCATGATACATAAAAAACGTTATGAATCTTGCTACCTTGGGGCAGCTCCAACTCATATGCAACATGTCCAACCCTGCGTATCACCCTGTATGACCCATAAAAGCGAGGCTTGAGCTTCTCAGCCCCCTTCTGCTTTAGTGACGACTATCGGTATGGTTGTAATCGTAGGTAGACCATGTCCCCTACCTCGAACTGTCTCTCCATGCGACCCCTGTCAGCATACAGCTTCTGCTAGTTCTGCGCTGTAGCCATGTTATCCTTGAGAGCTTAGAGAATATCTTGACTCTCTTGGATCCAAATCTTGGCTCTAGGAGCCTTGCTATCACCAAACATCACGTCAACAAAAGATAAAGGATGATACCCATATAAGGCAAAGAATGGTGACATACCAATGGACATGTGATGTGAAGTATTGTAGCAATACTCCCCTAGATGCAACCACTTCAACCATGCTCGCTGCTGCCCACTGACATAGTTACACAAGTAGCCTTCTAGCCACTTGTTAACTATCTTTGTCTGCCCATCCGTCTGTGGGTGATAGCTGCTACTTGATGCCAACTCCATCCCCACCAACCGGAAAAGCTCCTGCCAAAACCCGCCCATGAAACGGCTGTCCCTGTCACTGACGATGGTCTTAGGAAGATCATGTAGCCTAAATATCTCTCTGAAGAACAGCTCGGCCACCTGTGCTGTTGTATAGTGTGCAGATATGGCAAAAAAGTGTGCGTACTTTGTCAGTCGATCAACGACGACAAAGATACAATCCTTGCCCTGTACCATGGGCAACCCTGTGATGAAGTCCATCGAAATACTCTCCCATTTCCCCTCCGGAAAGGGAAGAGGCTGCAATAATCTTGCGGGATGGCTCATCTCTCCCTTGTTCCTCTGACAAACATCGCACTCCCGGATGTGTTGGAGTACGTCCTCCTTGAGGCCCTTCCATGAGAACCTCTCCCTAATGGCCCTATAGGTTTTGGTAAACCCCGGATGTCCTGCCAACGGTGAATCATGTGATGCCTAGAGTATCTCCTTCTTGAGCTGAGACCCCTTAGTCAAGAAGATCCGGTCCCTATAATAGATGATCTCATCGACCACCCTGTACCTGTCATCTGCCACCTGCCCATCCAGAACCTCACATGCAAACCTGTCCTTGGAGTACTCTACTAAGAGTCGAGCCCTCCAGTCTATATCCAAGCTCATAAGAGACAACGTGGCTGGTCTACGTGAAAGGGCATCTACTACCATGTTGTTCTTACCCTTGACATACTCAATGTCAAAGTCATATTCTTGGATCTTGCTGATCCACTTCTGCTGCCTCTCCTGTAGCTGCTTCTGCTCCAAAAAGAACCTTGAGGCGGTTGTGATCAGTCCTCACCCTGAACCCGTTACCCACCAAATACTGTCGGTACTTAGCCAATGCATGTATGATGGCCAGCATCTCCTTGTCGTATATAAAATACAACCTCTCATGCGGAAGGAGCTTCCGGCTCTCAAAGGCTATAGGGTGTCCTCCCTGCATCAACACTGCGTCGATCTCCTCTCCCGACGCATCACACTCCAAAACAAATGGTTGCGTAAAATATAGCAATGCAAGCACTACGCAGCTGCTCATAATCTCCTTGAGCCTGTCAAAGGCTCGCTGCGCTATATCCGACCAACTGAATGCCCCCTCCCTCGTCAAATCTATCAGGGGTGCAGCAAGCTGCGAGAAACCTTTGACAAACTTCCGGTAGTAAGTACAAATGCCAATGAATCCCCAAAGTTCCGTCACATATCTCGGCTCCAGCCATTCTCTGATAGCCCTGATCTTCTCCTCGTGGACTCTTACTCTGTCCACCCCTATGATGTGTCCCAGATACAACATCTCCATCAACCCAAACTCACACTTGGAGAGTTTGGCATAGAACTGTTGCTCCTGTAAGATACACAATACTCTCTCAATGTGCTAGAGATGCTCCTCCCAAGTCCTGCTATAAATGAGAATGTCATCAAAGAATACCAACACAAACTTCATCAAGTGACTGCGGAAGATGTGATTCATGCAGGACTGAAATGTAGCGGGGACGTTGGTTAGCCCAAAAGGCATCACCAAGAATTCAAAGTGCCCATAGTGACACCTGAAGGCAGTCTTGGGAATGTCCTGCTCCCTCATGCGAATATGATGGTACTTAAATTTCAAATCAATCTTTGAGAAGAATCGTGCTCCCCTCAACTCATCCATCAACTCATCAATGCTGGGTATGGGGTACCTGTTCTTCAGGGTCTTCTTGTTCAGGGCCCTGTAGTCAATGCACATCCTCAATGTACTATCCTTCTTCTTCACCAACACCACAGAGAAAGCAAAAGGACTCGTGCTCGGTCGAATGTGCCCAAGAGCCAGCAACTCCTGGATAGCCCGCTCAATCTCATCGCGATAGGCCTTGGGGTGCCTGTAGGGGGTGGTGATCACTGCCTGTATGCTCTGCTCAAGCTCAATGGTGTGCTCAAACCCCCGATCCGATGGCTGTCCTGGTGGAATCTCCCCAAACACTATGGCATACCGATCAAGGATGGACTGTATCTCTGAATGTACCGTCTATCCTGTAGTCCCCGCCTCTGATGCACGCAGCTGCACTACCCACTCTATATCTCCCTTCCGGAAGGCTTCCTCCATCGGATGAGCTGACACAATTTGAGGCAGATATGTGTGCTGTCCCCATATCTTCTCATGCCTCCTTGTCTTCTCATCATCCCACTCCATCTCTAGGGTCTTCCAATCTGTCGTGACCTTCCCTAGAGTGATAAGCCACTGAACACCGAGTATCATGTTGGTGTCCGCGATATCGACCACGAAAAAGTGGTTAGTTAATGTGTAGGTGCCCATCGTCACTGAAAGCTCTGGAACATAACGAGCACACGTCATGGTCTGATCTCCTGGGACCAAGACTGAAAACCCATTGAAGCTCTCTGTCTGTATACCTCTCCGCTCAACCATCTGTGCATCGATGAAGTTGTGGGTTGCCCCACTGTCAACCAACATTGATACTCGCTGGCCACATACTGTCCCTCGTACGCGTAGCGTCAGATACTTGGGAGCTCCTCGCAATGCTGCAAGGGCCCCTCCAGTGGGTGCAAAAGATGCACCACCTGCTGCTGGCGGTGGAGGTGGCAAAGGTCCCTGTATGGCATGGCTATCTCATGCCTCCACATCATTCTCGTCATCCTCTTCTCCACTGCTCTCGGAGAAGACCTCAATAAAATGTGCTTTGCCAGCAGCACATCTATGTCTTGGAGCCCACAGCTCCTGACATGTGAAGCACAACCGCTTCTTCTTTAGCTCCCTCCTAACATCGTCCTCAATCTGCACTCGTCCTGGATTCCGCTTTGGAGGTGGAATCCTCACATCCTTCCCCTTAGACTGAAAAGGTTGCCTTTGGGGGTAAGGTGTCCGGGTCTTGCGTAAGACATCCTGTAAGTCCTGAGTCCTGCTGATAACGTCCTGGAGTGTGGCTGGTCTAGTGGATCAAACTAGACCCCAGAGTGGCTCTGCTAACCCCTCAACATACATATAGACCCTCCGTGCCTTGGATAGGTTTGGCACCATCACAGAGACCCTCAAGAAATCTGCAATGTAGGTCTCTGGGCTCCCTGTCTATTTGAGCCTCGTTAGCTCAACAAAATGCTGCTCTAGATCCCTCCAATCAAGTCGCTCCATCAATCTCCTCGTAAAATCGGCATATGTCATCACTGTAGAGTGCCTGAGTGTAACCATCCCATGAAACCACCAATCCTGGGCCTCACCATCCAAATGCAATGTTGCCACCTTGATAGCCTCTGTCTCCGACATCTGGTTAAGCGGAAATAAATGTCCAACTTCTCCACCCAAGACTTTGCCAAACTGTTTGATGAATCATCAAACGTAGGCAAGTGGAATCTACTTGCTGCACGGTGGGTGTCACCATCATGGTAACGTCGGTACCCTCTGTGATGGTCACGGGGTTTACTATCCTACTGGAGCTGAACAAAGTCTCTGAATGAAAGAGTGATCCAGGTGGATATTGGTGGCCACCTACTAATTCCACTTGGATCCCCTCTAGTGCTTTCAGTTTTTTCAGTTTCCTTAATTATAGCACAGTTTACTATTTTTAGCAGTTTTTCGAGTCCTAAACTTCCGAGTCGTTTTGAGGCCCTAATAAACGACGTTTTTTGGGAAATCTACTGCCAGCGATTTTTTACCAAAAAATCATCTTTTCCGTCGTAGTCCTCGTAGAGATCTTTCCAACGGGCTATCATGCGCGTCAAACAGAGATAATACGACCAATTCGCGACCCCGGGAAGTTGATGTACCAACTTACCCAAAAACGAGGCCCACAATTTGGCGTTTCATCTTCTATGGTTAGATTTTGGAATGTGAAGGGTTTCCCATTGTTTTTCAACAATAAATAGGCCTTCAAGCCTCATTGTAACACAGTTCATAATAGTGCAGAGGCATGTAGCCGCCACATCTCTTCTCAGAGATAAGCTACTATCACCCTAGTTGGTTTATTTATATTTCCGGTTGTAAGCATATTTCAGTATTTTCCATTAGTGAAATGAAGTATTATTTGCACTGCATCTTTGTGTATATGGTTATCTCTGTATTTTGTTGCGTTCCTGTTTAAATCCGGATCAGTGGTATCAGAGCAGTCTGCTTTTTCTCTGTTTTTCTTTGCATGTCACCAACGAGATCAGGATATAAGGAATTAGGGCATGAATGATCGAACCTTTGCAAGACTAGCCTCGCAAATCTCGACAACCTCCCATGGCGAATGAGAAGAAAGACGAGGGGGCAGGAGATCCTATCAAAATCTTGCTCGAAGAAGCGCTCGAGTGGCAAAGGAACGCGATGATGGATAGCTTTGTGCAGATCCTTCAGCGGCTACCCAGAGGCGACACATCGGCTTCCAATAGCTACTCTGGAAATGCCACATCGTTTAAGGTACAAGTGAATTTTGAAATCCCCATCTTCAAGTGTAAAATAGACGCAAATGCGGTAGATAAATGGTTAAATCTGCTAGAGGGTTATTTTTCTGTTCATGAATTTTCAAGTCAGGAAAAGATTGTTTTCGCTCTTCTCAAAGCTACCCCCCACGTCAAGGACTGGTGGGAAACCTTCTGCGAGCAGAAGGATGAAAGTACCGGCTCACTATTTTCAGCTGCACCCACTTGGGATTCATTCCGAGATGTCGTCAAGGAGCAGTACTACCCTGTCAAAAGGTATGAGGACAAATACATCAAATGGACCACACTGCGGCAGGGACGAGACCAAGATGTGCCAGAGTTCACAAACATTTTTCATACCCTTCGTACACAGTTGGGTATCAAAGATTCTGAGCTGCATCTGGTGTTCAAATACCACGGTTCCCTACATAGATACATCCAGGAAGAGATGGAGTTCTTGAACATCTCCTCACTCGGCACAGCATACAGATACCCTGTCAAACTCGAGCAAAAGTTCAAACAGAAGAAGCGAGACTTTGGATCTGCAAATCCGAAGCCCAAAGGACAAAGCCAAGGCGGGGTGACCCAAGACAACCCGTAGAAGCTCCAAGAAAAGAACAACACCATGAAGCTGAAGAAGGACACAGGAAAGTGGTGTGAGTTCCACAAGATTCCCACTCATAACACAAGTGAGTTTCAGACCAAGCAGTCGCTGGTGGCCGAGTTAAAGGCTTCCGAATCACATACATGTTCTGACCCTGAGCCAGAACCCGACAAGGGGAATGGAAAAGGGAAGCATATCAACTATGTAGATCCCAGCGCCATTGTTGCCACTACCAAGATCTAGAAGAATGAGCTCGAAGAGCCAGAGGAGGGGGAGCGTCTTTTCCACTCACAGATGTGGGTGAAGGGTTCGCCGCTGCAATTCATTGTAGACAGTGGTAGCCAAAAGAACCTTATTTCAGCAGAGGTCGTGAAGCGGTTGGGCCTACCGACTACACCACACCCACAACCGTACAGTATTGGGTGGCTTCATGGAGGACGAGATTCAAAGTTCGCCAGCAGTGCCGCCTTCCCTAAAGCATCAAGCCTTTCACAGACGAGGTATTGTGTGATGTTACACCTCTGGATGTTTGTGATGTACTATTAGGCCAACCATACTTGTGGAGGCGACATGCTATGTATGATTCAAGGCCTCGTGCTGTCATTATTTCTTTTAATAATTCATTATACAGGATACTAGAGGTAGCCCCACCTACCACGAAATCTTTGATCACTGCTAAGAAAGGCAGCAAGCTCATATCACAGACCAAGAAATTCATCTATATGGTTCACTCCCAAAGTAAGGGGAATATTGTTGCTACATCCATGACCCCCGCAAAGGGTTCCTCCATGCAGTAGCAGCAACAGAAGGATACAGTCATGACAGAACATAGAAACAACTTCTCCTCACCTGCAAGGGTACCACATAAGTTTCAGGTGGGCGACAAAGTTTGGTTACATCTGCAGAAACATTGCCTTACAAGAGCCCATCAGAAGCTCCGACCACTCCGACATGGTCCTTACACCAGTACCAAGGCTATGGGCAACAATGATTTTAAGCACAACATTCCTCCATTCCTTTGCCTGCACCAAGTGTTCAATGTGGACCGCCGTCGACCATGCTTCCCACCATTACTGGACACACCAGAGATTGCAGGACAAGTTCAACAGATGGAGGAAATCAACGCAATGGGGACCATTTCTTCCTAAGGGGGGAGGAATGATCCAGGTGGATGTTGGTGCCCACCCACCTATCCCATTTGAACCCCCACAACTGTATCTTGCAGTCTTTTCAGTTTCCTAAATTGTAGCACAGTTTACTATTTTTAGTAGTTTTTCGGGTCCTGAAATTCCGGAGCCGTTTTGAGGCCCTAAATGACATCTTTTGGTAAATCTGGGGGCAACATGGGTCCATGGACCGATGTTGCCCTTCCCAGAGTGGTAGTTCTCGGATAGATCTTTCTAACGAGCTATCATACGCGTCAAACGGAGATCGTATGCCAAAGATACGACCCTGAGAAATTGATGTACCAATTTACCCAAAACGGAGCCCACAATTTGGAGTTTCATCTTCTAGGGTTAGGTTTTGGAATGTGAAGGGTTTTCCATTGTTTCTAAACAATAAATAGGCATTCGAGCCTCATTGTAACACAATTCAGAACAATTCAGAGGCATGTAGTCACCACATCTCTTCTCAGAGATAAGCTACCATCGCCCTAACTGGTTTATTTCCATTTCTGGTTGTAAGCATATTTCGGTATTTTCCATTAATGAAATGAAGCATTATTTCCGCTGCATCTTTGTGTATATGGTTATCTTTGTATTTGTTGCGTTCCTGTTTAAATCCGAATCAGTGGTATAAGATCGGACTGGTTTTTTTTTGTTTTTCTTTGCATGTCCCCAACGAGGTCGGGATATAAGGAGTTAGGGCTCGAACTGGTCGAACCTTCGCAAGACCAGCCTCGAAAATCCCGACGGCCTCCCATGGCGGATGAGAAGAAAGACGAGGGGGCAGGAGATCCTATCAAAATCTTGCTCAAAGAAGCGCTCGAGCGGCAAAGGAATGCTATGATGGATAGCTTTGCGCAGATCCTTCAGCGGCTACCCAGAGGCAACGCATCGACTTCCAACAGCTACTCTGGAAATGCCACACCATTTAAGGTACAAGTGAATTTTGAAATCCCCATCTTCGAGGGTAAAATAAATGCAGATGCGGTAGATACATGGTTAAATCTGCTAGAGGGTTATTTTTCTGTTCATGAATTTTCAAGTCAGGAAAAGATTGTTTTCGCTCTTCTCAAAGCAGCCCTCCACATCAAGGACTGGTGGGAAACCTACTGCGAGCAGAAGGATGAAAGTACCGGCTCACTATTTTCAGCCGCACCCACTTGTAATGACTTCCGGGATGCCATCAAGGAGTAGTACTACCCTGTCAAAAGCTATGAGGACAAATACATCAAATGGACCACAGTGCGGCAGGGACAAGACCAAGATGTGCCAGAGTTCACAAACATTTTTCATACCCTTCGTATACAGTTGGGTATCAAAGATTCTGAGCTGCATCTGGTGCTCCAATACCGCGGTTCCCTACATAGATATAACTAGGAAGAGATGGAGTTCTTGAACATCTCCTCACTCGGCACAGCATACCGATACGCTGTCAAAATCAAGCAAAAGTTCAAACAGAAGAAGCGAGACTTTGGATCTGCAAATCCGTAGCCCAAAGGACAAAGCCAAGGTGGGGTGACCCAAGACAACCCGTCGAAGCCGCAAGAAAAGAACAACACCATGAAGCTGAAGAAGGACACATTAAAGTGGTGTGAGTTCCACAAGAGTCTCACTCATAACACAAGTGAGTGTTGGACCAAGCAGTCGCTAGTGGCCGAGTTGAAGGCTTCCGAATTAGATACATGTTCTAACCCTGAGCCAGAACCCGACAAGGGGAATGGAAAAGGGAAACAGATCATTGATGCAGATCCCAACGCCATTGTTGCCACTGCCAAGATCCAGAAGAATGAGCCCGAAGCGCCAGAGGAGGGGGAACGTCTTTTCCACTCACAGATGTGGGTGAAGGGTTCGCCGCTGCAATTCATTATAGACAATGGCAGCCAAAAGAACCTTATTTCAGTAGAGGTCATGAAGCGGTTGGGCCTACCGACTACACCACACCCACAACCGTACAGTATCGGTGGCTTCATGAAGGATGAGATCTCATATTTCGCCAGCAGTGTCGCCTTCCCTACAGCATCAAGCCTTTCACAGACGAGGTATTATGTGATGTTACACCTCTGGATGTTTGTGATGTACTATTAGGCCCAACCATACTGTGGAGGTGACATGCTGTGTACGGTAAGGCCTCGTGCTGTCATTATTTCTTGAATAATTTATTATACAGATACCGGAGGTGGCCCCACTATTGCCACATCTTGATCGCTGCTAAGAAGGCAGCAAGCTCATATCACAGACCAAGAATTCATTTGTATGGTTCACTCCCAAAGTAAGGGGAAGATCGTTGCTACATCCATGACCCCCGCAAAGGGTTCCTCCATGCAGCAGCAGCAGCAGAAGGATATAGTCATGACAGAACATAGAAACAACTTCTCCTCACCCACAAGGGTGCCACATAAGTTTCAGGTGGGCGACAAAGTTTGGTTACATCTGCAGAAACAATGCCTTACAAGAGCCCATCAGAAGCTCCGACCACTCCGTCATGGTCCTTACACCAGTACCAAGGCTATGGGCAACAATGCTTTGAAGCACAACATTCCTCCATTCCTTCGCGTGCACCAAGTGTTCAATGTGGACCGTCGTCGACCATGCTTCCCACCATTACTGGACACACCAGAGATTTCAGGACAAGTTCAACAGATGGAGGAACTCAACGCAATGGGGACCATTGCTTCCTAAGGGGGAAGGAATGATCCAGGTGGATGTTGGTGGCCACCCACCTATCCCATTTGTACCCCCACAACTGTCTCTTTCAGTCTTTTCAGTTTCCTAAATTGTAGCATAGTTTACTATTTTTAGCAGTTTTTTCGGGTCCTGAACTTCTGGAGCCGTTTTGAGGCCCTAAACGACATTTTTTGGGAAATCTGGGGGTAACATGGGACCATGGACTGATGTTGCCAATCCCAAAGTGGTATTTTGCGGATAGATCTTTCTAAGGAGCTATCATACGCGTCAAACAGAGATCATATGCCAAAGTCACAACCCTGGGAAATTGATGTACCAATTTACCCAGAACAGGGCCCAAAATTTTGCGTTTCATCTTCTAGGGTTAGGTTCTGGAATGTGAAGGGTTTTCCATTGTTTCTAAACAATAAATAGGCCTTCGAGCCTCATTGTAACACAATTCAGAACAGTTCAGAGGCATGTAGTCACCACATCTCTTCTCAGAGATAAACTACCATTGCCCTAGCTGGTTTATTTCCATTTCTGGTTGTAAGCATATTTCGGTATTTTCCATTAATGAAATGAGGCATTGTTTCTGCTACATCTTTGTGTATATGGTTATCTCTGTAATTTGTTGCGTTCCTGTTTAAATTCAGATCAGTGGTATCAGAGTGGTCTTCTTTTTCTCTGTTTTTCTTTGCATGTCCCCAACGAGGTCAGGATATAAGGAGTTAGGGCTTGAACTGGTCGAACCTTTGCAAGACCAGCCTCACAAATCCCGGTAGCCTCGCATGGCGGATGAGAAGAAAGACGAGGGGGCGAGAGATCCTATCAAAATATTGCTCGAAGAAGCCCTCGAGCGGCAAAGGAACGCGATGATGGATAGCTTTGCGCAGATCCTTCAGCGGCTACCTAGAGGTGGTGCATCGGCTTCCAGCAGCTACTCTGGAAACGCCAAGCCCTTTAAGGTACAAGTTAATTTTGAAATCCCCATATTCGAGGGTCAGATAGACGCAGATGCTGTAGATAAGTGGTTAAATCTGCTAGAGGGTTATTTTTTTATTCATGAATTTTCGAGTCGGGAAAAGATTGTTTTTCCTCTTCTCAAAGCAGCCCCCCACGTCAAGGACTGGTGGGAAACCTACTGCGAGCAGAAGGATGAAAGTACCGACTCACTATTTTCAGCCGCACCCACCTGGGATTCATTTCGGGAGGCAAGGAGCAGTACTACCCTGTCGGGAGCTATGAGGATGAATACATAAAGTGGACCACGCTGCGACAGGGAAGGGACCAAGACGTGCCGGAGTTCACCAATCTTTCCATACCCTTCACACAAAGTTGGGTATCAAGGATACAGAGCAACATTTGATACTCAAATACCGTGGCTGCCTGCACAAGTACATCCAGGAAGAAATACAATTCCTAAACATCCCCTCGCTCGGTGCAGCATACCGGTATGCCGTCAAGGTCGAACAGAAGTTGAAACAAAAGAAGCGAGATTTTGGATCTGCGAATCCAAAGCAGGGGAAAGGTGCCCCTAAACCATAGAACAAAGGAAAAAGCCAAGGCGGGACAACCCAAGACAACCAGCCGAAGCCGCAAGCAAAGAACAGCGCCGCGAAGCCGAGAAAGGACACTGGAAAATGGTGCGAGTTCCATAAGAGCTCCACTCACAACACAAGTGAGTGTCGGGCCAAGCAGTCACTGGTGGCTGAGCTAAAGGTTCCAGAATCAGATGCATGTTCCGACTCTGAGTCAGAACCTGATAAGGGGTATGAAAAAGGGAAGCAGATCATTGATGCGGACCCCAGCGCCACTATTGCCACCGCAAAGATCCAGAAAAATGAACCCGAAGAT
>APFE031160919.1:3012-32972 GCA_000404065.3 Pinus taeda
CTGCAGTATTGTCTCGACATACTTCCTTTGGTTTAACCAGAGCTTCCTCTTTGCCCGATCTCTTTTAATTTCCATGCCCAAAATATAGTTTGCAGCACCGAGATCTTTCATGTCGAATTTGGAGGACAATTGGGTCTTCAAATCCTGGATAATTTCTTTGTCATTTCCAACCAACAACATATCATCCACATACAAGACCAGATAAATAACATGGTAACCAATTAATTTAAAATACACACAATGATCTGCTTTGCTTCTGGTGAAGCCAAGTCCCTGTATAAATGTATCAAATTTCTGATACCACATCCTTGGTGACTGTTTTAACCCATACAGAGACTTCTTTAACTTGCATACCAGTTCTTTCTTACCCTTCACTGCAAAGCCTTCAGGTTGCTTCATGTAGATTTCCTCTTCCAAATCCTTGTGAATAAATGATGTCTTCACATCCATCTGTTCTACCTCAAAATCAAAAGCAGTAGCAACAGATAAAAGTAATCTAATAGAAGTTACCTTGGCAACAGGAGAAAAAATATCACCAAAATCAAAAGTTATTATAGTTCCTTTTCATGATCCCAGTCACATTCCTTTCATTTCATGCTTCTCTAGTCATGATGGTCTTGTAAGCGACACATTGAGCAACTTTGTGTCCAAAGTTATGACATGAAAAACATTGGCCATTAAAGAAATTCCTGTGATTATTGAATCTACTGACCTGATGATTTTAGTTTCCATTGACATTCATTCTTGAAGCAAATTGAGACTGATTTACCTGTGGTTGGTTATAGCTTCTGTTCATCCTTGAAGTAGATTGAACCCAATTTACCTGGTGATCTAATTTATGCCTTTGATGATGATTGTTAGCCTATTCACTTCTCCTTGCTGCATCAAGATAGCTTTTGGAGGTTGATGGCTTCTGTGCTTGAGATGCTTCTTCAGTATATCCAAGACCTGTCTTTACCAGAGGAGAACGTTGCACTTTGATAATTTCATCTAAACTTTCTTATCCTTTCACAAATCTAAGATTGAGAGCTTTTGTTTTCTCAATATCTTTTCTTAGCCCCACAATTTCACATTCTAACTTTTCATTGTGTTTTTCCCTTTCAGCAAGTTGGAATGTCAGAGTATCTATAATCATACTATTTTCTTCTAGACATATTTTAAGTTTAGAAATATCTTCATAGAGACCATCTTCATCTAAAGCATCCAAGAAATCATCATCTTCAAAAGCCATCAAAAGTCTATAATCATTACCATATTCATCTTCATCACTATTTGATAAACCATTGCTATCTTCATGCGTATAGTAGCTCTTCTTAATTACATTATGTTTTCTAGTCCATTTTGTTAGTTCCTTACCTTTACCAAGCTTATCTTTATGAGGAATTTCACTGCATAATGACTGACTCTTCCACAAGCAAAGCATTTGAAAGTTAGTTTACCTCTGAATCTTCCAGAACCTCGTTGAAGGTTTTTGAGAAATTTTGCTTCTTCCTCTCCTTCTGAAATGTGTCCCGATTCATTGAGCTCTTACCTTCCTGAAGCCTTGAATGCAGATTCTCATATCTGATGGACCTCCTTTTCTCATTTCAATAACAGTTAGGATTTCGTGCAGCTGTGTCATAGTCATACTCTGAAGATCCTGCTTTTCTTCTATGGCAGAAACTTTTGATTCAAACTTAGAAGACAAGGATCTTAAAACCTTTTCAACTAAAGTAACTTATTTTATCTCCTCACCCAAGTTTTCCATGTGATTAACAATCTCATCTATACGTAGGAAGTAATGAGCTATAATTTCATCATTGTGCATTTTGAGAGTTTCATATTGAATTCTGAGAGATTGTAGTTTTGCACGTTTTACTTGATTGTCTCCTTCATAGCTTAGAAAGATCTTGTCCCATATTTCTTTGGCGGTTTTGAGCTACATAACCTTGACAAATTTGGATTGTGACAGACTCCCCAATAGTGTATTGACAACCTTTGCATTTGTTTCATGCTACTTTTTAGCTAACGTATCTGTTGGAATTGCTCATGGAAATGTATATCCTCCTTCCACGATATCCAAAACATCTATTCAAATAGATTGAAGATAGGTTGTGGTTCTTACCTTCCAATAAATGAAGTTTCTCCCATCAAAGATTGGTGGTCTAATGGATCCCTCTCATTTGTAGCTGCCCATGATGATAGATCTTCCTTCAAGCGATCAAGCTTCTTCTGAAGGACCTGCTCTGATACCAATTGTTGGAAATAATACTGAGAGGTGGGGGGGTGAATGAGTATTAGCAATTTAACAATATTTCATTTCCATAAACAGATTTATATATGCTACTTTTGTTAATGAAACTTTCGTGTATACAAAACTGTGTTTAGAGCAACCAGCATATACCTTGCAAACTTATAGTTTAGTTAATTGATCTTTAATCTGTGTATCAAAATCATATAACCAGTGTAGAAGAAGTAAAAATAATAGGTAATCACACACATGAACACAAGATATAAGGTGGAAACCTAATGTGGGTGAAAACCACTTGATGCAATCGTCTATATCTTTTCTTAATAAAAAACTTCATTTTACAAATTTTGTACTGGTGCAGCCTTATATCATTATGCAGGCTTCTTGTTACACGGTAATTTGTCATTGTCTCTCTGTCAGTCTTCCTGCTGTGTCATGGAACCAAATTAATCATGCTCATGCTCTATAATGTTGCCAAATGACCCACTTTGTCAAAGTTCTTCTATCATCGCCACTGTTGTAAGAATAAACGCGCTGATGAGCGTTCCAAAATAGACCTAATGCGCTGCCAGCGCGGAAGTACACGTGATTCCCGCGCTGGTCGAATTTCATGTGACAGCGCGTCCGTTACTTATATCTGATCGTGTTGATATGACTTTCTTTGTTATTCAGCAGCGATGTCAGTGCTCCAGTGCAGTTATTTACCCGCGATGATCCGGTCTGGGCGAGTTTGTTCTAACAGCCGGCCTTGCAGATGACTCCAAACCTAGTTGTTGGCCTTGTAAATGTCGCCCTCCCTTCTCTGGAATGTCTGTTTCGTCATTTGAACCACCTTCCTTGGCGATAAGCTCATCCTCCCACCATTCATGGAGACTCCTTCTCCTATTTAAGCCTACACCATTGCCATGAGCTACTAGTTTGGAATTCATTGTGTTTGGAGTATTACAGATAGTGTGTGAGCTTGATCAATAGCTGGTGTGACAAGTGTGGGATTGCTAGAGTGCTTGAGGAAGGTTGTGAAGTGTTTCCATCTTGTGTAAACTTGTGTGAGAGAGAGTTTTGTCTTGGGATATCTACCTTCAAGGGTGAATGCTTGAGGGACTTGCTGGTTGGACCCAGCTAAAGGAGGATTTGATGTCAGAACTTGGTTGTATTCTCTTTTGTTTTATCAATAATAATGACGACTATCATTATTGTTCCACTCATGTGTCTTTATTATGATGTTTGAGTTGTATCCTTTCTGACTAATACATAGTTGCATTTCCCGGATTTTATGCTTATATTTGTCTTGTTCTTTGCATGTGCAGGTGTTTGTTCACGAAGATCGTGAGGATTGTGACCAGCTGAAGCGAAAGAACAGAAGCGACGACCCTTCTACGAATATAAGCGTTGGATTCGAGGTAGGCTCTCATCTTGGCATTTATTTTGCAATTAGGAACCTGCGTGTTAGCATTGTTTGATTGTTGCTAGACCTCAGTTAGGCTAGTGGGATCGCCTTTGTCCGCAGAGGGGATTTACCTACACAACAATTTGGCGACTCCACTGGGGAGTTTTACCTTATTGTTTGATTTGTAAACTTTAGATGGAGCCTGAAGCACAGCCAGGTATCCCTCGAAACGCTATTGCTCTACATTAGCGAAGTAGATCAAAACCACTTCAGTCGATCTCTGGTTTGGTTTATGAACTGAACAGCTTGGAGCTAGCTTTTTTCCTTTTCTTGCTCATTTTTTCCTTGAGTTTGATTTTTTCTCTCTTTTCAAAGTTTGGGGATTAGTTCTCTATTTTTTGGGTTTCCTGGTTCAGTCTGGGAAGTCCCTTGAATGTTTAAAGAGTGATTGCCTTGGTTTGGGAGTTTTTGGCTTGATTGTGGTCGTTTTTAGCTTCATCGCTGTTTATTATAAAATAGTCGCGCTACCATCGCATAGCCCCCTCTGTGACTTCCTGATCATCGCGTTAATACACAAAACAGTCGCGACGGTTCTGAAAATCGAACCATTGCAGTTAAGTCGTGTACTTCCGCGCTGACATCGCATTGTTGCTATGCGTATTTTCTTATTAGCGCACTGTTGTTGTGTTCCACCCGCGATGATTCCTGTAGGATTGAATTTCTTCAATTCTACCTGCTGAGCCTATTGGTCTTGCTATCCCATGCTATTTTCACTTGATTTATGACTTGATTTTCATTGTATAAAGATTGAAGCACTTTCTTGTGAAGTCTTGTTGAAGTGAATCCTTGATCCGGTCTGGGTGAGTTTGTTCTAACAGTCGGCCTTCCAGATGACTCCATACCTGGTTGTTGGCCTTGTAAATGTTGCCCTCCCTTATCTGGCATGTATGTTTCGTCATTTGAGCCACCTTCCTTGGAGATAAGCTCATCCTCCCACCATTCATGGAGACTCCTTCTCCTATTTAAGCCTCCACCATTGCCATGAGCTGCTAGTTTGGAATTCATTGTGTTTAGAGTATTTTTTATAGTGTCTGAGCTTGATAGATAGCTGGTGTGACAAGTGTGGGATTTCTAGAGTGCTTAAGGAAGGTTGTGAAGTGTTTCCATCTTGTGTAAAATTGTGTGAGAGAGAGTTTTGTCTTGGGATATCTACCTTCAAGGGTGAATGCTTGAGGGACTTGCTGGCTGGACCCAGCCAAAGGAGGATTTGATGTCAGAACTTGGTTGTATTCTCTTTTGTTTTATCAATAATAATAATGACTATCATTATGGTTCCACTCATGTGTCTTTATTATGATGTTTGAGTTGTATCCTTTTTGACTGATACATAGTTGCATTTCCCAGATTTTATGCTTGTATTTGTCTTGTTCTTTGCATGTGCAGGTGTCTGCTCACGAAGGTCGCGAGGATTGTGACCAGCTGAATCAAAAGAATGGAAGCGATGACCCTTCTACAAATATAAGCATTGGATTCGAGTTAGGCTCTCATATTGGCCTTTATTTTGTAATTAGGAACCTGTGTGTTAGCATTGTTTGATTGTTGCTAGACCTCAGTTAGGCTAGTGGGATCGCCTTTGTCCGCAGAGGGGATTTACCTACACAACACTTCTACTGACTACAACCTTCTCTCGTTCTCCAGCTTTTCTTAGAAGGGAGCTACAACCCCCTAGCTCTTGTATTAGCTAATGTGTTTACTAAAACATAGGTGCTGACCTACAAAAGGCTACAACCTTCTCTTTTCTTCCAGGGACCATGTTTCATAAATTTTCAGACCTGATCCATCAATAACATCAATCAAACATCAAATATATCTGCATCAACCAATATCCTTTGCACCAACCAAGATTGAATCAAACAGTTACTTTTCTAAATGTTGTAACTAGAACACAGTAACAGTACCCAGAACCCAAGCCAGAACCCGGAACATTGCAACAACAAACATAAGTAGCTAAACATATTTTATGAGGTGTATGCTACTTCAATGTGTCAAACCTGCTTGAGTACGCACTTTGCTCAATACAAACCTGCGTATATACTGTTTTGAAATGCTGAACCTTGCGCCCTTGTTGTAATGAACCTGTGTACAGATATGTAAAAGATGATTTAACCTTTACAACTATTCAGAAATTAGTTATACCGAGATCATCAAATTTACAGATTACAACATGCACCAATTATTCAGATAAAATATCAAAACCACATAAAGATACTTCTCTTCAAGCCTTAAGATCTCGGCCCATCAATAGAACTTATCCTTCTTCAAGCGCTCAAGTTCTTGCTTGATTCAGATTTAGCTATGCACCATAACCTAATGACCAATATTCTAGATCTTGCTCTTCGTTAGATATTCAATGCTTGAGTGCCCTTGCCTAATGATCTCCTCCTCCTTTTATAGTCTTAGGCCTTACTCAATACCATGGTCCAAAACCACCTAGAATCAATACCTTGGACCAAATCCATGGGGACAACATTTCAGACAAGATACCTTGGACCAATACCATGGGTCAAAATACCAAGGACCAAATACCACGGACCAAAACCAAGTTGTCCAACATGTACACAATTTTCCTTGCATGAAAGAGTGTGTATACGCGTACGCGCCTTTTGGTCGGTGATCCCACGTGTATATGTGGTTTGGTCAAGGGGAAACTGCGTATACCTCTTTTTCCTTCATTCTGTGATCTTGAACTGTGATATGTCATCCGAGTGAGTTTGCATCAAGGAAAACACTTCTGTCATAGTGCCAAACCTGTGTCATAATGCCAACAGTCCAGCCCCCACTGGGCGGCCCCATGAACCAATAAACCAATGCGCCAACAAACTGCGCCTTAAATTAATGCATTACGGAGGGAGATTATGGGTCGGGCCGCCCAATGCGGACCCGACCCCCCAACAAAAAATATATTTTGCAGTTTTTAAAAACGAACAATGTCTAAATATGGAGGGGTCTAGGTTTGACCACTCGACCTCCTCATTACAATTCGGGAATTTTAGCTATTACACCAAACGACCTATTTGTGGACAAATCCACCCATGAAATCTTAAATAAACTCATTTTTATTAGTGCGCCCAGCAGAGGGAGGATCCAGGAGTGTGCATATGGATCAAATTTTTTTTATTAATTTTTAATGCAAGGTGGAACCATGAACCTGATAAAAACACAAACGAAACCATGATTGGGTGAAATTCTCAAGAGGGTGAAATTTTTGCGGTGTCCAAATTGGACAAATTGTATATCGATTTTACACCTCTCAGAAACACGAACCTGATGGAATAGTTAGAATTTCGATCTGAGTAGCTAATTAGAAGATGACCTAAAGGAGGCAATATTTGAGGAATATAGGGGGAATTTGAAAGGTTCCTTGAGCCCTAGATTTCCACTTTCTCAGTGTTGTGTAGGTAAATCCCCTCTGCGGACAAAGGCGATCCCACTAGCCTAACTGAGGTCTAGCAACAATCAAACAACGCTAACACGCAGGTTCCTAATTGCAAAATAAAGGCCAAGATGAGAACCTACTTCGAATCCAACGCTTATATTCGTAGAAGGGTCGTCGCTTCCGTTCTTTCACTTCAGCTTGTCACAATCCTCACGATCTTCATAAACAAACACCTGCACATGCAAAGAACAAGACAAATACAAGCATAAAATTTGGGAAATGCAACTATGTATCAGTCAGAAAGGATACAACTCAAACATCATAATAAAGACACATGAGTGGAACCATAATGATAGTCGTTATTATTATTGATAAAACAAAAGAGAATAAAACCAAGTTCTGACATCAAATCCTCCTTTGGCTGGGTCCAGCCAGCAAGTCCCTCAAGCATTCACCCTTGAAGGTAGATATCCCAAGACAAAAATCTCTCTCACACAAGTTTACACAAGATAGAAACACTTCACAACCTTACTTAAGCACTCTAGCAATCCCACACTTGTCACACCAGCTATCTATCAAGCTCACACACTATCAACAATACTCCAAACACAATGAATTCCAAACTAGAAGCTCATGGCAATGGTGGAGGCTTAAATAGGAGAAGGAGTCTCCATGAATGGTGGGAGGATGAGCTTATCTCCAAGGAAGGTGGCTCAAATGACGAAATAGACATGCCAGAGAAGGGAGGGCAACATTTACAAGGCCAACAACCAGGTCTGGAGTCATCTGGAAGGCCGACTGTTAGAACAAAATCGCCCAGACCGGATCATCGCGGGTAAATAACTTCATTGGAGCGCTGACATCGCTGCTGAATAACAAAGAAAGTGATATCAGCGCGACCAGATATAACTAATGGACGCGCCGTCACATGAAATTCGACCAGCGCGGGAATCACGTGTACTTCTGCGTTGGCAGCGCATTAGGTCTATTTTGGAGCGCTCATCAGCGTGTTTATTTTTACAATAGTCGCGATGATAGAAGAACTTTGGCAAAGTGGGTCATTTGGCAACATTAGAGAGCATGAGCACGATTAATTTGGTTCCACGACACAGCAGGAAGACTGACAGAGAGATAGTGACAAATTATCGTGTAACAGATGCCCCCTAAAGCATGAAGCCCGAGAGAGTGGGAGGGGTGAAATGCTTTACGAAACTGGCTAAAATGGAACACCACCAAGAAGAACCTGCACGTGGTACAACTGATACTTCAAATACATGATGTACATGGTATGGGAGTAGACATCCATAAAAAAGTACATAAAAATCTAGATCCCAGGTATGGACGCAGCCATCCGATGGGGATCAATAAATAGACTCAGGCATGGTCGCAGCCATCCAGTGAATGAGTCATGTAGTGATTATAATAATCCACAAAATGCAGCCCGGATCTCAACATACAAAATCCAGGGTCTTGCACTCCAACTTGACCCGAACAAAGTACAAGTTCAAGCATGTGAATATAGGAGTCGAAGTCGAACATGCGAGAACATCGTCTGATTACCAGCCAATGTTGAAAACTGTTAACAGACGCGAGAGGTACCACCAATAATGACAATGGTCCTCAACGTACTATAGGTACAATCTACGGCGTGCGAATTAGTGAGCTGGAGTCGAACACCTGCAGAATCATTCGATCAGAGGCCAATGATGAAAACCTCGCGTCGAACACGAAGAACCTACCATTGAGGAATGTAGGCTATAAGGCACCTGAAGGGAGTCTCTAGGTCAACTTCTCGGATAATGAGCTGAAGTCGACAGGAAGTGACCTTGATCGAAGGTGGGCCATAATTTTTCCCACATCATCGACACGAGACAGACAGGGATAAAATGTTTTGTGTGAGGTATCACAGGGAGGTTGAGTATTCTGCAAAGGTCAACTTCTCTTGAACATATCGGCGGCACAACGGACTTGGCAGTATTTGATGTCAAATGATCAGGGGTCATGTCGACAAGGCGATGAGTAGATGAATGGTCAAACAGGATAACCCAAACCCACGGAGGCAAGTGTGAAACAAGATGAGATGTCCCCACCCAGACACGAATGCAAACAAGTGCCATGTTCAAGAGTGACATACTGCCGACATGACGATGATTACGGTTCCTTTATTCCCCCACCATTTCTAGCGAGTACCTCGGTTATTTTTGGATGGCAAGCTTGACGGGGATAGCATATGCTTAAGAGGCTTCATCACGACGGAACCCGATGTCATAAAGTTTTAACAAGTCTGACAAAGGAAAAACTCAGCGCCTTTTCATATTTAGAGAGTTTGAAAAGACAACGAAAAGGAAACTCCAGGGGTGTCCTTTTTCGTGAAGTTGTGTCTCTCGAGCACGAAAAAGTATAAAAATATGCTCGAAAGAACCGCCCGATCATTACGACCAAGGATTACTTTTCATAAGTAGTGAATTTGATCTAAAAAAGTAAAAAAGTGATCAAAACCACGTCGCTTCGTGACCATTAACGAATTCGAAATGACAAACACCCGACAATCTTTTTAAGTTTAAACGGTCGAAAAAAGAGCTTTAAAGGGGACCACCTCTCGTTTCTTTTAACGAGTCGAGAGGGAGACTCAGCTATCTTTTCCTATTTCACGTCGAAAAAGAGCTTAAAGCCAACATTTTGGAACCAAGTGCATATAGAACCGTCGTAATTCCACCAGCATGAGAATCTGCACAAGGAACACCGCACGCGTAAACCTGTTCGAAATAATATAGACAACATGCATAAAAACATAGTAAAACTATATCGGAACCAAGCATACGGTAAAAACCATCATAGAAAACCCATAATGATGAAAAGTAATATTTAATTTTCAAAATTTACCATAAATAGGAGGGTAAACAAAATTTTTACCATTGTTACCATTTGGAGCTTTGGAGAACGACTTGGAGCTGTGAGGTTGACGAGCAAAATTCCACCCCGTACATGCATCAAAGATCCTGCAGTCTGTACCAGGTAGGTTCATCTTCCCTTACGCTCCATGTTACACAGTAATTTGTCACCGTTTGTCACTGTCCCTATTACCCCTCTCCCGCATCTTGGAGGACTCATTCCGGGACTTGTGAGAAGTGACAAGACTTGAAACCACTTGCATCATTCACCTCTAAACATGAGCTTCATATGCCCTGAAGACATCTCCTACATCTTTCCCTTAAAAATAGCCCTTTTTACATTAGTGCTGGTCCACTATGTACTGCCCGCGCCAATGGGGAAAATCCTATAAAAGAGGCGCGCCATTAGCGCTCTGTCCTAGAGTCGCAATCACGCCAACATTTTTGGGCAAAGTTTTTAGCCAATCAACCTCTGAAAGTTCTATCCAACTCATTCACCAACTGAATCCAAGTTAAGTGAGGATGGTTTGGCTTCGAATCTCCTTGAATGGGAAGTAGTTTGCCACCATTCAATAGAAGTTTCCAAGTGATGAAACCAAATCCATTATTGTTGTGATTGATCTTCTCTCTTCCTTTTCATCTATAAAAGCTTGTCTCCATGGCATGAGTAAGCTAGTTCTAATCCTAGTGGCAATACTTGTGCTGAAAGGAAGATATCAAGAGATTAGAATTGCAAGGGCCTTCTTTGAGTCCATAAGGCTTTAACTAAGTAAGGAGATCTTGTCATCAAAGAGAGAGAGGCTTGTCCCTCATCCCTTCAAGCTTTGCAAGACTTGTGTAGCTGAGCACCTAGCCAAAGGAGGACTGGACGTCAGGACGCTGGTTGTATTCTCCTTTGTTGATTATTAATAATAGATGACTATCATTATGGTTCCACTCTCATTGTTGTAATGGTTAATGTTGAGTTATATCTTTCCTGACTGATGTATAATTGCATATATTAGATTTCATGCTTGTGTTTGTGTTGTTCTCTTTGTGTGTAGGTGTCCATTCACGAGGATAGTGGAGGATTGTGACCGGCCAAGGCAAAGGAACGTGGGCGACGTCTCTTCTATAAAAAAAAGCGTTGGAACTCAAGTAGGTCTTCATCACCTACCTTTTATTTGAAATTAGGAACTTGCGTGATAGCATTGTTTGATTATTACTAGACCCGTTCTGGGCTAGTAGGGATCGCCTCTATCCATAGAGGGGATTTACCTCTCCAACGCTCCATTTTGAAGTCTTTTTGCTGCATTTTAACGGTGGGAAGTGGCGCTTTGGGCAGATTTTTTGAAACTCATTCCGCTCTCGGTCATCGTGGATTTCCCTATCGGGTCCACGCTGATCGAAAAAACTTCCACAGACCACTCCCGGATCAGCGTGGAAGAGTGATGTACTTCCGCGCTGACCTGGAAAAAATTATCAAAGGGCGCCATGATCAGCGCGACTGTTTTAAAAACAGTCGCGCTGATGCCGTGCAACAAGTTTTTTGACAAATTGAACGTGTGAAACTTTATGAGTAGGGCCCTAATGAAATTTTTTGATCATGCAAGGTATGATGGTGTTCGTTTGGTAGGAACGCGCTCATGATAACGAGGATATAGTGGCTTTTGCGGATGCTGGGTGCCGAAATGCATTGCGGGGATGTAGGTTGCTTAAATTATTCCTAACTCCGTGCCTGCAAGCACAACCTGACCTTCTTGAATTCTTGATCAGAGCTTGGAATCCCACTGATGGGAAGTTTGTGATCCGAGGCTGAGACATTTAGTTTGACTACACAGATATCTATTTTTTTACCGGGTTATCACGTCGAGGTGAGACGCCTATTCTGGAGGGGCAGCGACCCGGTGGTGATACTCTAGATATGCTGATGGCCCAGGTGTGCCCATAGGCACGCACGACGGGGAGTGGGAAGGTAGCAATTCCTACGGTGGAGGACATCATCCTTCGAACTATACTCTTCATGGTGACTCGGGCAGCGGGCTCCTTGGCCAATCACGAGGCCTTGAAGGCCCATCTTCGATTGGATCTCAAATGCTTGAATCCTACCATATTCAACTGGGCAGCGGCAGTAACGAAAAGTATGAAGAGACATCTGACCAACTGCGGTCGAGGTGAGTCGAAGCAGTTTGGCTACGGGTCGATTTTACTCCTGCTCATGCTGGAGCGGGCACCGACATTGCAGCTGTAGGATATGGTCGTGGACCCACCTAGAGGCCCTCGAGAGACGAGGGCCACACGATGGGGCCATGTCATGCCACGAGGAGGTGGCGGTCGACCAGTGGCATGGGGAGTATACTTCTGAGAGTGGTTAAAGAGGCATACTATTTTTTTGGAGGACTGGCCATATGCCGGCCTAGACTTTCGTGGAGACCCAGACATGTCGCTGCCTACTGGGGAGCAGTGGGATGATGGTGGTAAGCCACTTGATCTCATTTTTTGATTTTTTATTTTTGTGATGTTTTTTATTTTTTTCATGTACATGTCCTAATGAAAAACGCTATGGTATGCATATGTAGGACCGCCGAGACCCCTCGGCCTAGCCGTAGAGGCGCAGAGGGATGCACAGGGTATTGGAGCTCTAGCCCTAGCTCCTTCGAGAGATGATATGATGGAGACCGTGATACAAAACCTTGTGGGCTTGCTAATAGGGATCCCAGATTTCCAGGGGATAGAGGAGGTCCCCATAGCGTCTCAGATCCATACAGTGGGAGTAGAACATAGGATGCACTGCCTTTTGAGGTGGGTGGCATGAGCAGTTGCGGCTTATAGGGAACACAACCCACCACAGTAGATATCTAGGTCTTTATTCCCTACTGGTGATTTTTGAGAGACATGTGTCTTAGATGTACAAAGAACACATGCCCTATCTAGACATGTACACTTATTTTTTGATGATGCACGAGGTGCAAACATTTTGGACACACACACACACACACATATAGATATATATAT
The DNA here is from genome assembly GCA_000404065.3 of Pinus taeda. Taxonomy (NCBI): domain Eukaryota; kingdom Viridiplantae; phylum Streptophyta; class Pinopsida; order Pinales; family Pinaceae; genus Pinus; species Pinus taeda. The sequence goes on from APFE031160919.1 coordinate 15,951, forward strand.
ACATATGTTTTATGGTCTATTGTACTTTATGCTTCTTGTATTATGTTGATTCACATGTTATGCAAATTCCTGTCCAATACATGATTAGCTAATGCATCGGTTAACGTATTAAGTCGTCTTGGAATATGTTGATAAGCAATGAAATCAAAATCCCTTTCTAATAACTTAACACGTAAATACAACCTTAAAATCCGATGATCTCTGACGGAATAACGCCCGTTGAGTTGGTGGACTACAAGTTGAGAATCCAAGTTTACAACCAATGTGCGAATGCCGAGGTTAATCGCCTCAGCTAATAATTCAATCACAACACTATATTCAACAACATTGTTCATTGTACAACCCAAACAAACCCCTTGAATATCTACTAACTCACCATGAGGATCATAGATCACCCATGCCGCAAATGACAAGCTGCGAGTATTGCGGGAAGCACCATTAGCTAAACCAATGTAAGGCGATCCAGACATCTGTTCAAGAAGAAAACGACACAATAAGTGGCAATCATGCTGACATACCAAAATAAAAACTAAAACAAACATGAACACACAACACACTATTGAAAGCATACGTATGTACAAAAAGAGAGAGTGCCTGGACTCATGCATAATATTTTTTGAGATAAAGCCCATTTCGGGGCCTATCCAGGGGATTACCTTCATAATCTATAAGCTCGTAGGCACCTTTTTTAAAAAATCTTTTCACAATGTAGGGCCCATGCCACATAGGCTTGAGTTTTCTTGCCCCCACCTTATCGTTAGCTTGATCATAAAGCAGTACTAGGTCTCCCTCAATGAAAGAGCGGGGGTTAACAGTATTATCAAAGTGAGTTTTCACTTGCTTCTTTTGAGATTCAATAGCTAGGGAGGCTAGATGATGAGTCTCATCCAGCCGTTCTAAGTAAAGAAGACGCTCTTCTACTGGAGTAGTATCAGGGAGCAACTCAACGACTATCTTTAATGAAGGATTCTCACACTCAATAGGAAGGGTCGCCTCCAGTCCGTAAACTAACTGAAAAGGAGTGAAACCGGTGGCGTCCTTCACGGAGGTACGGTAGGCCCAAAAAGCAGAGAACAACATCAGCTGCCAATTGGACTTATGCATGCCAACAGTTCTTTGAAGCGTCGTGACCAAAACCTTGTTCATGGCTTCCACTTGACCATTTGCCTAAGGATAGTACGGGGTCGAACTATCATGCCTAAGGCCCAACTGGGTTGTTAACTCGGTCATCATGTGATTACGAAAATGTTTCACGTGATCAGTGACGATGGCTTGGGGTACTCCGAACCGCGAAATAACATGGTTGAACAAAAACTGCACCGCGGTGTGACCGTCTTTTGATAATATAGGCATCGCCTAGGCCCATTTCGTGAAATAATCAATAGCAAGGATGATGTACCCATGCCCCCCTGGCCGATCGAGGGTTACAGGTCACATAATCGATGCCCCATTTGGCAAAGGGGCCGACGGTTACAACGGAGTGCAGCGGAGCAGGGGGTGCACGCATCTTCCATTGGTGAATCTGCCACTCATGACATGAACAGATAGCAAGAATGTAATCCTTGAAAATGGAGGGCCAGAAATAGCCGGCACGGAGGATTTTCTATGTGGTGGCATATCCAGACATGTGGCCACCACAAGCACCAGAGTGGCAGTCATTCAGAACTCTCTCTGCTTCTTCAAAGGTCAAGCATCGGCGAAGAATAGAATCAACACCGAGACGGTACAGGGTGTCCCCAATGATGCGATATGGTTGGGATTGATGTCGGATCCGTCGACGAGCATCCTTAGAGGTCTCAGGACGGAAGGAGGATGTCTGCAAGTAGACAATAATATCCTCGTACCAAGGATCGAGGGTGTTGATGAGGAAGAGAGTTTCGTCTGGAATGGAATCCTATAACTGAGAGGAGGAAACAGGGGTTGGCAAAGAACACAACAGCTCGACGAAGACAAGTGATTTCTTAGACTTGGCAGCAGTGAATTCCAAGTCAAACTCTTGAAGGATGACTATCCACTTCGAGTATTTTCCCCCCAACAACTGGCGTGACAGAATATAGGTCATGGGGTTGCAATCAGAGATCACTTTCGTAGTACACAACAAGATGTAGTGATAGAAACGTTGAACAGTGCAAATAGCAGTGAGGGCCAACTTCTCGACATAAGCATATCGAGTTTCCGTATCTAACAAGTTGCGGCTAAGGTAGTAGATAACATGTTCGATGCCATTGTCGTCATCCTGAACCAAAACCATACCAATGGTGGTATCAACAGCGGCCAAATACAACGTGTAATTGTGATGATAATTCGGAGGCTGCAACAAAGGGGCAGAAACTAGAAGAGTTTTAATATGTGCAAAAGACTCCTCATCTATGGCATCCCATCGAAACGGGGTGTTGCGCTTGAGTAACCGTGTGAAACCTTTTGCCACTTCGACATAATTTGGGATAAATCGTCACAAGAAGTTTACTTTACCCTGCAAAATCTGTAGTTGCCGCAAAGAAGCAGGGGGAGGAAGATTCAAAATGGCTTCGACTTTAAGGGGATCCAAGCGGATGCCCTCTCGAGAGACGATAAACCCGAGAAGTTGACCAGATTCTACGCAGAAGACACATTTATGCGGGTTAAGTCGGATATTGTAGTGTCGACAGTGGAGAAAAATCTCGCGGAGATGTGACGGGTGGTCTAGGCGCTTAGCTGAATGAGCGGGAAGGTCATCCAGATAAGGCTGTACGATGTGCTGGATATCGTGAAAGGCGTAAGACATCGCACGTTGAAAAGTGCACCGGCATTCTTGAGACCGAAAGGGAGCTTTTTGTAAGCGAAAGTACCCCACGGACAGATAAAGGCCATCTTGTGTTGATCAGTGGGCGCGATATTAATCTGGTTGTAGCCAGAAAAGCCATCCATAAACGAATATATCTCACTCCCAGCACACTCATCAATGAGTTGGTCAATGAAAGGTGTGGGGTAGTTATCTTTCGGGCAGGCTCGGTTAATATCGCAATAATCGACACAGACACGAATAGTACCCTTCTTTTTATCCAGAGGGACAATTTTAGAGACCCAATATGTGAGTGGGATAGGGTAAATGATACCAGCTTTAAGAAGTTTTTCAACTTCTGCTTTGATGGCTGCGGCCTTGCGGGGGTGCACAGGGCGTAAACATTGACGAACAGGTTTGGCTCCTGGATACGTAGGTATCTCATGCACTACAATGTTTGGATCAATGTCTGGCATCTCTTCATAATACCATGCAAAGACGTCACGAAACTCGTGAAAAAGCGCTATATAGATTTGAATCTCCTCAGGAGTGCAAGTGACTCCTATATAGATGTTCTCGACAATCCCTGGTTTGACAGAGATGTCGATAGGTTGGGTCTGCATAATGTTCCCCAAATTTCCTTCAGACGATACTTGATAAATATGCATAGGCGTCTGAAGAGGTTGTGAAGGGAGACAAGGAGAAAACTGCTCGAGACAAGCAAACGTTTCCCAAAGGGTAGGGAGAAACGAGGAACGGTGGTGAAGATTGAACCATGGAGGTTCCTCGAGAGACATGGTCTCTATGATGGCTTCGTCGGAAGGAAATATTTCCTTTAATGGATTTGAGGAGGCACATTCTCCAAGCCAGGGGGAATAGTCGTATGAGTCAAGAGCTCTGCTTACAGCGGGTTCAGCAGGAGGAGCCGATACAACAGGGATTTCGATGTAGTTGAGCTCGGCGGGACTCAACGGCATCTCCTCACCCCATGATTCGATTTGGTCGATGGAGGGAAGGACTCAGGGATCAGAACGAACCAAAATCATACTGATGGAGGCAAGGTTGGGAGGTGGGAGTGAGAAAACACCCATAAGGGCGGGATCTTTGAAGAGCCCGACTCCCACACTCTCAAAAGGGATGGAGGTATGCTCCACGAAAGGCACATTTCCTTCAGAAGAAGAAGTGAAGAAGGAGAGCTGGTCTATTGTGACAATTTTCCCTTGGTGAGGGAAACAGATGACATAGAAGAGGGATGAAGCCATGACATGTATGGCATACGTCCAACTCCGGCCCAGAAGGAGGTTGTAAGTAAGATTTGCGTCAACGACCTCAACTTCTACTTCAACGGGTTTCCCTTGTAAAGTGATCGACAATCGTTGAAGAATAAAATAGGGATGAGATTCTCTCCCATCGAAGGCCTCCAGTGTCGTAGGAGACTGGCTCAGAGTCGGAGGCCCGATCACTTTCCAACAAGCAATAGACATGATGCAAGTTGACGCTCCCTCATCAGTAACTGTATGATGGATCGTTTTTGAATTGATGATGACTTGTATAAGAAAAGTGATCTGATGAGGTAGCCTCGCGACATGGCTCTCGAGATTAAAGGTAATCATATCCGAATCTGCCGGGTTGATGCCACCGATGGCCGATAGCAGGGACTTCCTCTGGGGGGGGGCAGCTCTGGAGAACTTCTAAGGCGGACATAGCCAACGGAGCCTGCACTAAGTCCTCAACTATGCTGTAGTGCTGAGCAGCACGAGCATTTGGGTTGTAAGATGATCTCCTGAGTACTCCTTTGGGAGGGGGTTGGATGGTTGTCTCAGTACTTGGTCTCTCGATATGGAGTGGACTAGAGCTGGACGAAGGAGCGCTTGAGGGAACCTCGAGCTCCTTCGTGGCAGACGACAGATACTCCTTTGTTCGAGTTGTTACATGAACGGGAATGGATCCAGCCATGAAGGCTTGGGAACCAAAGGGAGAAGAAGACGAAGATGGATCAGCCACCATTTGAGTCTGTTGAGAGGGGAAAGGTTCTTTAAGAACCGCAGGAATCCCAGGAGCGCCTTTCAACAAATGACTAACCTCGGACCGCCTTGGGCAGTCTTTAGTATAGTGATCCTCATCACAGATGAGACAAGGATACTTGGGTTTGCGCTTAGTTCCTTCCTCGGATGGAGGTTTGGAGGAATCCTGTTTAGGTTGTTCAGACTTATTCTTTGCTTTCCCCTTTTTCTTTCCTTTCGAGGCCTTACTCGCCGTGGTGGACTGGACGGCGTTAACCTCGGAAGTACTTCCAGAATTTGAACCACCCTAAGAATTGCTTTCATTAGAAGCATTCAACTTTTTCTTCCCAGGGTTCGAGGATGATTTTTTGGACGATGGATTCACAAAGCCAATAACTCCATCAACATATGGCTTTGGTGGAGCCTTGGATGTACCGGGTCTCGGGGCATCAGGAAAATACTCATACAAAGTACCTGACTGAGAGTAAACTAAGTCAAGGTACTGAGCACACGCGATCGCTTGCTCTTCAGTCACATAGGTTCCCATAGCAATGTCCCGTGCAATCTTAGGGACAAAGGAAGTTGTGAACCAATCGGTGAGGAGTTGATCAGGAATCCAAAACTTGATCAACCGGTGATGCCTTCTCCATTCATGTATATGATCAGACATGTGTGTAGCCATATCCTGCTTGAGAGACGTAAGGAGATGGGTCCCTGTCTCGTACCGAATGGGTAACTAGAAATGAGTGAGGAATGCCATAGCCAATGAATTGAAATCTTGAAAAGACCCACAGGTCAATTCAATGTACCATTTAGCAGCGGAACCGGTGAGAGTCTTTTGGAACAGGCAAAGTCAAACCGAATCATCAAGCCATGAATTAGACGAACACCATAGGTGATAAGTCATTACATGGGCTTGAGGATCCTCTCCAGCTTTGCCGTCGAATTTGGGACAGTCGCCGGGTATCTTAGTTGGAACTGGTGGCCATTGTGGATTATGCAAAATAGGATCATTTGTTAACTTCGACACATCAGGCAGTTCCAATGTCGCTAGAAATGGTAGCTGCCAGTTGAAGAACATCTGCGGATATGAGGTAGCGCCAGAGTTCCATCCAGTTGTTGGTTGCCCCCATTGACCTTGTTTGGATGGAGCAGGTCCAAAAGGACCTTGTCCATAGGAACTTTGTCCATAAGGGTTATATCCGTAACCAGATGGTTGATTCTGGTTCTGCCCCCCAGCGCCCCATTGGTTACCATACTGTCCTGCAGGAGCAACATTGGGTTGTTGATAATTTTGATAATGGGTGACCTGCGACTGTTGGTATTTTTGATACGGGGTAAATTGATTTGGCCCCTAGGGTTGCTGGTGTCCATATGGTTGCTAGGCTCCATATTGAGCCTAGGAACCAGGTGGCATCTAATAAGAAGGTTGGGATTGGTACCCACCTTGTGGCTGGAGACCAGTTTGATTCTGGGGTTGGTAACTGGGTTGATCTTGAGAAGTAGAAACCATCTGCATGCTCGGTTGAGCTGCCCTAGAGAGATATCCTTATGAAGACTGAGGTTGGGCCATCTGGCCAGAAGGTTGTCCTAGTTGGATTTGAGGCGGACCTACTTGCCCAGAAGGTTGAACTTGCTAGGGGTTTGGTTGTCCTTGCGCAACCGAAGGTTGTCCTTGTAGACTAGATGGCAGACTAGGCTGAGTAGTGGGCTGGCCTTACTGCATGTAAGGCTGGCCACCTTGCCCAGAAGGGTAACCTTGCTGGTTTCCGGGTTGTCCTTGCTGTGCGTAAGGTTGTCCCAGGTTTCAGAAGGTTGCCCAAGATATGTATAAGACAGACCAACAGAGGCCGAAGGTTGTCCCTGGTAGGGTTGTCCTTATGAGCCTCCAGGTTACCCTGGATAGGTTTGGCCATAATACTGTTGCCCATAATTAGGCTACATGTAGGATGGCTGACCTTGGTAGGATGGTCCCTGAGATGGCTGCCCTTGACCCAGATGGAATTGGCCACCATCGTAGCCAGTGGTACCCCAAGCCACATTCAATGGAATGGTACCTTTTACAGCAGGTGGGGCTAGCAAGGAGGTATACAAATAATGATTGACAGGATCATAATAAGGGCCTTGCCCACCTGGATTTTGGATAGCGTGCAAGTACTGAGAATATGCCCCCCTACTGAAATGGCATCAGAAGAAGGCAGGGCACCGCTTGTAGGATGAACAACTCTGGCAGCTATGCCAATTGACCACTACGTATCAGGCCTCGGGATGGGCCGACAATAATAGTTACGATGGAAGATGCCGTAACGGCACTAGCAACTGGAGTCGATGATACGACGCAAACGATAGGATTGGTTGGAATTGACGTGACAGCAGTATGGTGAACTTGGGAAACAAAAGGTCTCGTAGTGGGGACAATGTTATTATCCCACATAGAAGAGGAACTCGCAGAGCCCATAACATCCCTCAGAGATCTATAGCGTGCTGGCACTGTGATACCGAGAGGTGTAACAGTGTAGGGCATAGAGATAACCGGGGATGTGGCCGGGATGGGAGTCTCAATACTCAACATAACGGGTGTTCCACTCGATACAGGAGACGTGTCTTCCATGTCGGAAGAAACCATCAGGGACGAAACACCAACAGGAGTAGAGGGAAAATCCTCTTCAGAAGGCTCCCACATAGGGTTCCAAAACAAGTCATAAATCGCGTCCTCTGGAGCACGAGAGTTCAACTGTTGGACAATTGGAATAACAGGGAAAGTGTCACCACAAACTGGTGTCTCAGGAGCAGTAGAAGAAGGAGACCCTTGGTCACTCAGGACAGGAGACGGGATCGATGGATCCGCCAGGATGATCGAATCAAACAAAAATCCTAGACAAGCTAACGATAAAAGACCCTACTCAAAACTAGCATAAACAAGATCTAACAAGGTAAATGTAATCGTGGTCGAATAAATTTTAAGACATTAGGACACAACTTGACCTTTTCATGTTTTAAGAGTCGAGAAAAGGACAAAAGATGACTCTAGTCGCCTACGAATATTTAGTGAGCCTGAAGTGGCAAGTGCTCAATAGAGCCTTTTCTTTTAAGGAGTCTGAAAAGGATCAAAAAGTGACTTCTCTGGAGAAACTAGGCAAGGGATTTACTAGAAAATCCATAAAACTGCATATACACCTTAGCGATCATATGAAAGCCAAGGACTTTCCGTACGACAGTCAATCTTCCCGAATGCTGTGTTCGGTGCGTTACGGGTTCTAAGGTGGCAGACACGGCTTCCTGTGGATCAAGGATGATAACCTAGCGGAGTCTCCCCATATATACGTGACAGTACGTGGGAGCACAAGTCCGTACTAGACCACAGTTGAATCACACAAGGAGGAATCACCCAACCTTAATGTGAGAACAAAAGTGACTAGGTTTAACGACGTCGGAGCACGTCTCTAGCCTAGACCTCTAGAATGTGAGCTTTATTTTCCAATGTGTTTTTAAGTTCATTTGATTTATTTTAAAGTTGATCTTGAGTTAAGTTTCGGTTTTCAGGTTCTACCGTATGTAATTTCTCAAAATCCCTAAATGCACTCTATATGCAAAAATATGTCATTCCATTCGATGAATGCTAATTACAAGAGAGTTAGAGGGCTTTCACACAAATGAAATGATCACAAAACAACAAATAGCTTCCCTAATGCAGCTAATGGAAATTCACAAAGTTTTCTTTGAGATCACTAATCATTAATCAAAATGAAAAGCTTCTAATTCTCATTAACTAATACAAAGCAAAAGATATTTTTCTTTTTGTTGATGGAAAAGTGCATTAAACAAACTTTGAGAAACGATAACAGTCAAATATGGAAAAATCTGGTTGACTCCAAACAACTGTGATCCGTGCCCGGGTAGTGAAAAGAAATCAAAACAATGTCAAGATTTGTTCAACAACGATCACTTAAAAAACCAAGAAAAAGCAAGCAAAGAGGAAGGCTCAATCAAACCAATAGCAAGCTATAAACGAACCTTTGCAAACGAGTAACCAAGCAAAGATGATCCAACAAACTTGGAACAATAAAACTAGGCCACAAAGCAAAAATCAAGATTCGCTTCAACAAGACTTCACAAGAAAGTGCTTCAATCTTCAGATAATTAAAATCAAGTCATAAATCAAGTGAAAACAATAGGGGATAGCAAGACCAACAGGCTCAGGAGGTAGAATTGAAGAAATTCAATCCTACAGGAATCAATGCGGGTGGATCATAGCAACAGTGCACTGATAATAAAATACGCGTAGCAACAATGCGATGTCAGCGCGGAAGTACACGACTTAACCGCGATGGTTTGATTTTCAGAACCGTCACGACTATTTTGTGTATTAACGTGATGATCAAGAAGTCACAAAGGGGGCTGTGCGATGGCAGCGCAACTGTTTTATAATAAACCGCAATGAGGCTGAAAATGACCACAATCAAGCCAAAAAACTCCCAAACCAAGGCAATCACTCTTTAAACACTCAAGGGACTTCCTAGACTGAACCAGGAAACCCAAAAAATAGAGAACTAATCCCCAAACTTTGAAAAGAGAGAAAAAATCAAACTCAAGGAAAAAATGAACAAGAAAAGGACAAAAGCTAGCTCCAAGCTGTTCAATTCGTAAACCAAACCAGAGATTGACTGAAGTGGCTTTGATTTACTTCACTAATGCAGAGCAATAGCGTTTAGAGGGCTACCTGGCCGTGCCTCAAGCTCCGTCTAAAGTTTACAAATCAAACAACAAGGTAAAACTCCCCAACGGAGTTGCCAAATTGTTGTGTAGGTAAATCCCCTCTGCAGACAAAGGTTATCCCACTAGCCTAACTAAGGTCTCGCAGCAATCAAACAACGCTAACACGCAGGTTCCTAATTGCAAAATAAATGCCAAGATGAGAGCCTACCTCGAATCCAATGCTTATATTCGTAGAAGGGTTGTCGCTTCCATTCTTTCGCTTCAGCTGGTCACAATCCCCACGATCTCCGTGACCAGACACCTGCACATGAAAAGAACAAGACAAATACAAGCATAAAATCCAGGAAATGCAACTATGTATCAGTTAGAAAGGATACAACTCAAACATCATAATAAAGACACATGAGTGGAACCATAATGATATTCGTTATTATTATTGATAAAACAAAAGAGAATACAACCAAGTTCTGATGTCAAATCCTCCTTTGGCTGGGTCCAGCTAGCAAGTCCCTCAAGCATTCACCCTTGAAGGTAGATCTCCCAAGACAAAACTCTCTCTCACACAAGTTTACACAAGATGGAAACACTTCACAACCTTCCTTAAGCACTCTAGAAATCCCACATGTGTCACACCAGCTATCTATCAAGCTCACACACTATCAGCAATACTCCAAACACAATGAATTCCAAACTAGCAGCTCATGGCAATGGTGGAGGCTTAAATAGGAGAAGTAGTCTCCATGAATGGTGGGAGGATGAGCTTATCTCCAAGGAAGGTGGCTCAAATGATGAAACAGACATGCCAGAGAAGGGAGGGTGACATTTACAAGGCCAACAACCAGGTCTGGAGTCATCTGGAAGGCCGGCTGTTAGAACAAACTCGCCCAGATCGGATCATCACGGGTAAATAACGACACTGGAGCGCTGACATCGCTGCTGAATAACAGATAAAGTCATATCAGCGCGATCAGATATAAGTAACGGACGTGCTGTCACATGAAATTCAACCAGCGCGGAAATCACATGTACTTCCGCATTGGCAGCGCATTAGGTCTGTTTTGGAGCGCTCATCAGCATGTTTATTTTTACAACAGTCGCGATGATAGAAGAACTTTGGCAAAGTGGGTCATTTGGCAACATTAGAGAGCATGAGCATGATTAATTTGGTTCCATGACACAACAATAAGAATGACAGGGAGACAATGACAAATTACCATGTAACATTCAGGATTCAGAAATTTGATGGTCGATTTTGCACTATTTGACGCCACAAATTTGATGATGCATTCAGATTTTCCATATGCTCATTTCATTTTTTGGCCACTTTACAAAGTGGAGTGCAAGTGTCAGCATTCATGTGCGAGTAGTTGTTTCCATGCAATTCGACGCCGTGAGATCGATGGTACGAGAAACTTGACATCCTTTTCTTCAGATGGCCCCTGGATGTGAGGTATATGTAGTGTGTTTATGTACTTATTTTTCTTTGAGATGCATTGAGCTGCACTGATCCTTTTTGACGTTTGATGTGGGATCTTGTTTCTTACTTGTCTCGTGATTCCTACTTGATGTGATGTGGAATCATTTGTGGGATGTACCTGTTGTCATGATTCTTCATGTTTTGTTTGAGATCCCTTTATTGTCATGTTGGTAGGATACTCATGTTGTCACCATGTCTGTTTGCATTGAGATCCCCTTTATGCCATGTTGGCAGGATGCTCATTATCATCACTGATAGGAGTCCTTTTGACTAAAAGTTCCTGCAGGGGAGCATCTCTTGGAGCCACTCCTGCGTGAGGGCATTTTCCTTGTATGATAGCGACATCACCTCTTATGTACATCATCAGTATTGATAGTGCTTAATGCAGTGGCCTACACCATCTTGACATCGGGGCTTGGAGATGTAGTCCCTCCTGGACAAACCCCGTTATCAATGGCTTATGTTTTCATGTGTTGATGAATGTCATGTTCCTCTTCTTTACAATATGCAGATGTATTCATTTATGTTCTTTTAAAAATGAAATTTAGCACATCACGGAAGTAAAAGGTCTTGGAAGGGTCCTTTGTCACACCTGAACCCAGATCAAGTGGTATAAGAGCATTCTTTGCATGGATGTGAATTGCAAGAATGAACAATGGAACAGGCAGCGACAGAGGATGAAAAAATAATGTACGAGACCATGCTCAAAATTTTTGAAAGGCTAGAAGTAATGTATGAAAATCTACAGAAAGAGACAAAGGAAAAGGGATTGCAGCTTTAGTTGCAAGCCACGGAAGAGGTCGTGGAAGAACTTAAGCACAACAAGCAAAATCTTCAAACAGAGAATGCTAAATTGAAGATGCTTCTACATGAAGAGAAACAGGAAAAATAGAGTTTTCTACAACAGCTACAACCTAAGGACAAGGCCTTGGAAAAGCTGTAGCATGACCCACGTGAGGTAAAAAGTAATTCTCTGAATTCATGTATGTTTCCTGATGATGATTTCACTATTATTGAAAATCATACCACAGGAATTGGCTCCAAAATGTTGAAGAAAATGGGGTATGAAGTAAAAGTCTTGGGTGTTAATGGCCAAGGCATTGTCAACCCCATCAAAGTAGAAGACTTACCTTGTCAGGCAGGACTTGGGTATGTCAGAAAGGAAGTTGGTGAATGCATCGAGAAAGCTAGCGAGCCACCAACAACAGATGATGAGAAGCCCTCATCAGTTCTTTCCAAATCAACAGATGAGGTAAAAGATGCTTATTTACTTTTGGTTTTGTCTTCACATAGTATGATTTCTATTGGAGATTTGGACATCCCAATTACAGGGAAAAACATGAGGCTCCTGACCAGAACGAGGCGCGAGGAGGAAAAATAACTTGGTGTTAATAACCAACGCATAACTCAACCGTTGAAGGTTGTGCAAAGACCTCAATTTGTAGGCTTGAGACACACCGAAGGAGAATGCTCAAAGGTGTCAGATTCTTCCGAGACATTGTCAAAATTGTCGAGGAAAGAGAATGATGGGAACACATCCCCATAATCCCATGGAAGTGCCCATTACAGGGAGGGATATGAGGCAAGCTCTTATCACTATAATGACACTAGAGACAACAAGGAAAGGTATAACCATTCTTGACATTCGAATGTTCATTTCAATTATAATCATGTTTTTAAAGATGAATGTAAATCAAGACATCAAAAAACATGTACGGTTTGTGGATTACTTAACCATACATTTTATAAGTGTTGGAAAAGAATGGAAGCACACAAAAGGATGAGGCACGAAAGACCCTCTCAAAAGAAGATGAAGAAACATGTTAAGCCAATCTGGAGGAAGAAGATGTATTGCAATCATTGTGACAGAAATGGCCATCAAAGAGCCACTTGTTGGAGGCTCCATCCAAGGTAGTGCCTTAAAGATAAAGTGTCAATGCATGAACCAAGTGGAGCAATTGTTCGACAAGCGAAACAACCAAAGGGGGATGACCCGTTCACAATGATAACTGAAAAATGGTTTCTATATATGTTAGCTTGTCATGGTCATGATTTTGTAAATCATTTGTTGCATTTTAAAATGCAAAAGTGATGATTTATTTTCCATCACTTGTTAAGCAACAATGATGTCTGGTCTTATTTTTGAGTTGCATGATAAAATGTGGAGGTGATGTTGCATTTCCATCACTTGTGTTGGCCTTACTTTTGTAAATCATGTGTTTCAGCGATGATGAGTTTTTCATCACATTTTGAAGCAACAATGATATATTGGCCTTGTTTTCATAGCTGGGGTATTGTTTCCATTTTGATGTAAGCTTGACCATCGAGTATGTGTTATAAACTCATGGCAAGTATGGGATGCTTGGATCATTAGTTGGTCATGAAAGTTAAGCATGTAATTTGCAAACAATTTACTATAGGTTGTAGAGGTTGCAAGTATTGGCTCATCTTTGAGGAATCTAGGGGAACTCTAAAAGATTCCTTGAGCCCTAGATTTCCACTTTCTCAGAATTCAGAAATTTGACAGTCTATTTTGCACTACTCGACACCACAAATTTGATGATGCATTCAAATTTTCCATTTTCTCATTTCATTTTTTAACCACTTTTCAAAGTGGAGTGCAGGTGTCAGCATTCATGTACAAGCAGTCATTTCCATGTGATTCAACGCCATGAGATCGATGGTATGAACAACTTCAGCAGCTTGACATCCTTTTCTTTAGATGGCCGCTAGATGTGAGGTATATGTAGTGTGTTCATGTACTTCTTTTTCTATGAGATGTATTGTGCTGCATTGATCCTTGTTGATGTTTGATGTGGGATCTTGTTTCTTACTTGTCTTGTGATTCCTGCTTGATGTGATGCGAATCATTTGTGGGATGTACTTCTTGTCATGATTCATCATGTTTTATTTGAGATCCCTTTGTCGTCATGTTGTTGGGATACTCATGTTGTTGCCATGTATGTTTTCATTGATATCCCCTTTATGCCATGTTGGTGGGATGCTCATTATCATCATGCATGAGTTTATGTCATAATGATAGTAGTCCTTTTGACTGAGAGTTCTTGTAGGGGAACATCTCTTGGAGCCACTCCTGCATAAGGGAATTTTCCTTGTATGATAGTGACATCACCTCTTATGTACATTATCATTATTGATATCACTTAATGTAGCAGCCTACACCATCTTGACATTGGGGCCCGAAGACGTAGTCCCTCCTGGATGAAATCCATTATCAACGACATGTTTTCATGTGTTGATGAATGTCATGTTCCTCTTATTTACAGTAGGATATGTATTCATTTATGTCCTTTTAAAAATGAAATTTAACACATCTCGGAAGTAAAAAGTCTTGGAAGGGTCCTTTGTCACACCCGGACCCGGATCAAGAGTTTATAAATTAAACTGGATTTTGCTTCAACTTTTAGAGGAGTTCTCACCGGGCAAGCTAGGTTGCACTATCTGGATATTTTCAGAAATTAAATGAATTGTGGAATATAAGAAGTGCAAGGTTCAGTAGAAGCCAAGGAGAAATTAAGAATTCCTTGATATGGCTTTAGTGGAAAACATTAAAATTACCAACAGCCAAAATAGGGTGCTCTAAGTAACAAATTCTACTTATCATAGTTTATGTTGAATAATTCAGATATTTGGAATAACAGAGAAAGAAAAACAATGTTTAAACAGATAAACAAAAGAGGCACATCACCATTTGGTACACCACATGAATCATGTGAAAGTTCCTTGTATTATTGATGCTCCAGTACTTTGAAAAATACAATATGCAGCAGAAATTACATTTGGAAATCAACCCTTAATACTTCAAATAGTGAAGTATTTATAATGAAAATTACAAACATACTTTACAAAATCATTGTCAAACCGACAATGTATTATTAGCCTAATTATAAAAAATATGAGATAATCCTGGCAGACAAATAGGCCATGTAGGTGTTAGAAAGGAAAGATGGCCATGTTTTGATTGTTTAGGTTGCCGAGTCAACCCAAAACTGTGTTGAGTTGCTGAACTGGCCGTCGTGCTGGCTGTTGCGTTGGCAATTGTTTTACTGTTTCTGAATTATCCTTGAACCCAGTAAATCGACCAATTCTTACCATCTCTTTTCATCTGGTATTGTCAATTTTTTTACCCTGTGGTAAATTTCATCTACCTCTGTGTATTTGGCAAAAGTTGGTTTGACAGTAAAAATGTGTTTTATCTCATTCTGTAAATAGAAATCATTTGACATGGTTTCCATAAACACTTTTTCCGTCATACTGCCCTTAATCCCACTAAACCTAATGCTACTTCTAGCCATTTCTTTCATCTTCAAGGTATAGTCTTCCTAAGTGATTAATTTTTCATTTATCACGTAAATGTTGGGCAATCCTTTTTGGATCAATGCTTCAATTCTGTTAGTGAACCTATTTACTTGCAGCTCCAAGGTTTCACATCTTTCTTCCAACTGGTCTATGAGATTTATCTTTGTCAAGAATTTCTGGACTTCCAAAATAGTAGCAGTCTTGTCACTAATCGCTACTTCTTCAAGCTCATATTTGGATTTAGAGTTCGAGAACCTGATTACGTTAGAGGGTTCTTTGGGCATTTCTCCCAACTTCTCTCTTTCCTGTACAATAGTTTCTGTAGCCTTTTCTATCAACTCTTTCTGCTCAAATATGATTTGGATAAAAGGCCAAATCTCATTCATAGAGTCTATTATATTCCTCCAAATAGGTCTGACCAATTGAATTTTCTATTTCTACCTTCTACAACTTCTCCAATAGTCTCTGGGATTTCTGCATTTTAGTAGCCTGAGTAGCTTTAGCTTTGGCCTTTTGCACTTCTAAAGCTTTGAATTGGCCCTGCAAACTCTCAATCTCCTCTGACTGGAGTGATATGTTCTCTAGTGTCTTTGTTACTTTTACATCAGTCACAATCCGAGTGGAAGATGTGGCTATAGTGGTTGTCCATGTTGCTGGAAGCTAAGAAATGGGTATGGCATCTAGGAGGACAATGACCATTTTCTAAATTCCTGCTTTCTCCTTTATGATTTTCTCCATCTCTGCCTCCATATTCCTGATCTATATATGCTGCTCTATGATCAGCTTCATCATGTCTGCTTTGTTGAAAATGGCAACAAGAAATGCTAAAAATAGCACTACTATAAATAGCAGTTTGGGTACCAGTGCTGGATTGAGCAACAAGGAATGAAAAATGGAAGTGATAAAATAACATTCTATTTTTAGCAGTTCGGGATGGATTCCTATTTCAGCCAGTCCCTAGACTAAAAATAGGAAGTAAAATTCGAATTTGAATTTAACAGCTATTTTAAAATAAATTAATTAATTCTCCATGAGTTAATTAGTTGTGAAAAATCAAACATGAAGTCTATGTGAGGACATGCAATAGTTTATCTATTAATTAAGGAATTTATCCATCACTTAAAGAGATAATGATGAGTTCTAATTTGAGTAGTAATTAGTTGGCTTAGTTAACTGAGTCAAGTCTAGTTATAATTGATTGAAACAATTTGTTTAAATTAAGTTCGTTCAATTAGTTAATGCATGCTTGCATATCACTGTTGTTCTTCAGATAACTGAATATTCTCTCATGAATAACTCACGCATGTCAGTTCAGATAGAGACCCAGTTGAGATCAGAGAAGGGACATTGTACTATCAGTTGGATGAATGTTTTTCCTATAAAGGAAGCTCATCCATGATAAGGATTTATTTCCTTCAGGAATATGTAGTTGGATTAGAGTTTAGTGAGTGTGTGAAGAGGCAAATTCACACAAGTGGCTGCACTAGACCCCAATCAAAATTGCACAAAGAATCAGGAGGCTTGGAGGGTAGACCAGAGGTTGGATAGAGGCATTTAACTGTCTATGAGCAGCAGAGGTATTACAGAGAGAGCAGGATAGCTTTGTTGGATCAGGTGCACAATAAAATTAAATAAACACAGAATTAACACAACAGAAGATCAAACACATAGAACACAGCTATTAACGTGGTTCACCCAACCAATCTGGGCTACATCCACCAAACATAGGCATCAGGAATATATTA
>APFE031160920.1:9850-35104 GCA_000404065.3 Pinus taeda
GTTCTTTTTGCACTTTTGGAAAAAACTATTGTTGCGCTCTCTGCATGCATTTTACGACCAATTGCACCAACTTGCTCAGAATCGACCAGGAGACCTTGCGCACACCTACCCACCTGCATTGGTGACCCGGCCCATCGATTTACCAGGTATTTCTCCCTGCAAGTCTTCTCTAAGCCTGGTTTTTTCTGTAATAACAAAAAGCTCACTTAAGGCACTATGAATGCATAATTCACCAGAAAATTACCTGCACCCAGCTCCCACTTGAAAAGTTAATGGTCGAAATTCGTTAGCCGAGCCTATTTGAACTAAAATTTCAGTGAAATCTTGCATTTTCGTTCACGCAGTCGTGAACTGAAACCCGGAACCTACATTCAATTGTTGAGGAAGGTCTGTTAAAGACAAATATTTGCCTTCTCAAGTGACTGAAACAGTATTTCAATTGCTGTAAACTTACCCTGTTACCCTTCATTTCTCAATTCACCTCTTCACTCAGGCAGTTCTCTTTTTGCCCAGTCTAAGTAACATTAGTCTTCATACAAACAGAGTCTAAGTAACCATGGAGACTCCAGTTGCATCGGTTGCCCTCAATGTTGCTCCTTTGAATGCCCCTTAGAGAGAGCTGGAGTGGCAGGATTTGGCAGACTTGGATTACCAAATCTTAGAGGACTCCTCATCAAAAAGCAAGTTCCACCTCCACCTGCTAAATGAGCTTAAGACCAAACATGTGGATGGGACAGACATATTAGGCATTTGGGATTCCTTCCTCCCAATTTTCAGGCTCCCTCAGGTCAACCAATTCCCTGACCTGATTCATTTGTGTGCTGTCTGCTATGACCCCACTCAAAGAGTTGTGCTTGACCCTTCAGGCTCAGTTGTATTCTACATGACCCCTGAGGCCATTAGGGAGATGCTACAGTTCAAGACTCAGAAGAAATTAGTCCCCTTGTCTCTATTGGATTTGATAAACCAAGGAGCTAAGATGCTCACAGATGCACAAATCACAAAGCTCAACCAATTGTTTATTAAAAACTCTGACACTGTGTTGTACCCTCCTATTTTTTATGGTTACCTCAATCAACTGGGTGTAGATCTTGCAGATATGGTCAGTTCCATCTTGGGGTACAAATCAGTTGAATTTATTGATGAAACTGTATTAGTGATGATGACTATGTTTTCCCCTGGCAAAACTCCAATTTATTATGATTATGCCACATACATATCAAATAAGATGCATGAGCAATTTTTGAACCTGTCAAGAGAAAAGGTGTTCAGATACACCTCCTACATCTACCACTTGATTCTATATTATCAGCATGAGAAGTTCTCCTTCATTGTCAAGAGAACGGATGCACAAGGCAATCCAAGGTCAGTAGTGTACTGGACCTCAGTGTTTCATAGCAGAACCTACTCTCCGTACACTTACTATGAATTTATAGACCTCTTTGTTCACCCAGCCATGTCCTTGTTCCTAAGCTCACCTCCTCCAAGACTGACAGATGAGATGCAGAGAATCCTGCAGTTATCCAAAGTATACAGCATTGGGGATTGGTACTTTTGCCAAAACTACACCGTAATCAGAATATATGGTTGTGAGTTACCCCCATACAGATTGCCCAAGTATGTGCCCATGAGACTATTTGCCCTTGAATATTTCAGGCAATTTGGGAATGCTGATATGGTACACTTCGCAGGCAAGGGCAAGAAGGCACAGCTGAAAGTGAAAAATCAATTGGGCCACCTTGTTTTGAACAAAATGGAAGGCTGGAAAGAAGCTGATAGAAAACTAGAATGCCTTGGCCTAAAGACCAGCTTCCTCTGGAAACCCTATGACCCCAATCACTCCATATCATTCAGAAGGCTCAAATATAAGCTCTCTAGCTATGACCACATAAGTTTGCCCCACATTGAAAAATATGCCAATCAACCAAAATGGAAAAGGGGCACACTGGAGGAACTAGTCACATAAGAAGAACTGAATGAGAGAGCTAGAAGACATCTTCTGAAATTGGCTGACTTGGAACTTCCTGCACAGGTATTCGCTTTGCCAAAGCCTCAAGCAGGAGTAGCTGCCTCATCCTCTACAGCACATCAAGAGGCAGTCCAAACTACAAACCAAGCTCAGAGCAAAGGCAAGGAGAAGGAGATGGAACAGGAACAGGTACAGCAGGCACAGGTCCAACAGCCCCAGTAGGTACCACAGCCACAAAAAAAGCAGCCAGGGCAGGGGGAACAGACAGCAGAGGCCCCAATGGCCACACAGCAACAACCAACACCAATGGCACCCCCCAGGAAAGACTCAAGGATTGACTCTTCTGTCCTCCAAACCCCTCAAAGGGAGGATGTAAATAGGAAAAGGGACAGAGAGACTCCCCTTACTGCCTCACCAACTCAAGGGGAGAAGAGGCAAAGGTTAAGCCCTTTCTCTGAAGAAGAAATGCCAATGGGGCAGACTTCAGGTACAGGCCTGCCCAACATGGAGGCCTTAGCCAGCTCCTTCCAACAAGAGCAAGATAGGGCAGCAAGAGGAGAAGTTAGCTCCTCAGGTCAACGGAGGGAACGTGAGAAAAGCATTAAGCAGCAATTTAATGACATCAAAAGCAGAAATGAACCCTTAAGGCTACAATTATATAATCATCTACTAAAAATGGCTCCCACAAACCAACAAAGACTCATGTCTGCATATGATGCACATGAGGGAAAGATGATAATGAGCCATTTCACACCAGCAGTGCAACAACCACAGTCTGCTACAAATTATATCAAGACCAACCTGGAGGTCCTGTCCAAAGACATCCACCCAATGGATCAAATTGAATTGCATAAACAAACGGGTGAGATGGTGTATGCCACCTTGGCAGATAAAACCCTGGTGAACTATAGGCTACAAAATAGCCTGAATAACACCACTGCACAACTTGAGCTGGAAAGGGCTTCCTCTCAAGCAAAAGAAAACAGGATCAAAGCTCTAGAGGAAATCATAATAGAGCTTGGACATGATCCTAAAGATGTCAAGGCAGTGCAGGAGATTCTGAAGCTGAGGGATGCTGATATGGCAGCATTGAGAAAAATGTTAAAGATCCCAGCAACTCTTCATCCTCAAACAGAAGAGATTACCCAGCTCAGACAAGATAAGGATGTAGCTGCTATGCTGATGACATTATATAAAGAGCTCATCCACACCCAAGAGAAGCTGCAGGAATCAGAGGCTACCATGCATGCAGCATTACAACAAAAGGAGGCAGGACAAACCTCACAACCTCCTCCAGAAACAATAAAGCTTGAGGAAATCCCTCAAACCACTGCCCCTCCCAGCCAGCAGATACAACAGGCAGCACCATCCACCTCATCACCAACAACAGAGCAAGCTGAAAGCCTTGACATGCAAAAGCTGAGGAATGAAATTCAAGTCTTGGAGTCTCAAATGTCAGAGTTAAATCACGCCAAAGACACTCTGGAAAAAATCAATGAAAAATATGACAAGTCCAAGCATAATGTGGCTGAAAGAGAAAGGGAGGTAAAGGCTCTTAAAAAGAGAATAACTGAGCTAGAAAAGGAGCTCACACTGGACAAGGTGACGTCTGAGCTCAAAAGGGTCCTGTGGGCCAATATTGGCCAGTCCATCACAGACCAATGGGAGTACATTGAAGCCATCCATGAGCAAATAATGCTCATTGGGAAAGCACACAGAGAGATCCAACGGGCAAGGGCATCTCTGGGCAATATGCCTGAGATTGCCACTAAAATGATAAACGTGCTAAATTACAGGACAAGCTCCCAGCTCATCAAAATGGGAATTGGCAACAGGGCTGAGACCATTTCACTGATCAAAAGGGTCCTAACATTAAGAAACCTGGTTCAGACCCTGGAAAGAAGAACCCAGGATATGCAAGCAGATATCAACAAATTCCAGAACAGGTTCATGGCATTGCAAAACAGGGGTCTTCCTAGCTTGCTGGAGCCATCAGGAAGGTTGCTCTCACATGAAAAATATGCCAAGAGAGTGAACACTTTTGCTGGAAATCAAATTGCAGAGACAGCTAGTACATCAGCAGAAGCAGGACCAGCTACAGGATAGACCCTCTTCAACAGGGTGGAGAGTTTATTTTTTATTATGAATGAAATCACACACTTGTTTGATGAGCCTCCCCATTTTTACAAGTACACAGAGGCAGATGAGACCATGGGGTCAATTTTGAGGCATCAATTGCCTACACAAGATGTGTGGGATAATTTGATACAATTACTGTTAAATCAAGGTCAGTAATTGTGTTTTTACTTTTTGAAAATATTTAAGTTTTTCATACACAGGAAGATAAAGGCACATCAGCAGGTATGCAGAAAAAGGCTGAGCCAACTCAGCACAAGTATTCGGCCACCACAGCAGCACTAGCAGTCATAGGTGACAGGGCCAAGAAGCTATAGGAGGACAGAGCTGCACAAACACGTCATTTAGCAGTTATAACAAAGCACTCAACTGACTCCGTGAGCTCCAAAGGTCAAATTGTTCTGACAGGAGTTAAGAGCCTTTAATGTTTCATTAAAGATTGTAATAACTTTTTATCTGCAATTTCTGTACGAGTTAAAGAAGATATTTTACCTCTCATATGACTCAATGCCTGGGATATTTTGTATGAGACTGCTATATATTCCCCCTCGCATTTGATAGCAGGGGTTGGACCTTGGATGTAAGAGATTATTCATATTTATTCTACTGCTCTTTTATTTTAATTCTCAGAGAAGTAATACAAAGGATGATGGAATTTCCAAAGCTCTGTGTTGCTTGATGTTTTGCTGGTGTTTAGCTGAAAGTTGCAGGATTCCTGCGTATCTCATGGCACAATAAGTTTCTCTTGTAACTCTTTGTTATGTGTTTGTTATCTTTCATATCTCTTTCATGTTTCCTGTGTTTAAACAGTTAATAGCAAGGAAAAAGAATAGTTCCAGGATTTAATCACAGATTACCCTAAACTCAATCTAAGCTATTTTTAATGTCTTTTCTTCAGTTATAGTACTGAAGGCGTAATTCTTAATTGCTACCCTTTCACACTATTTCATCACAGTGATTATTGTTTCAGGAATTCAAGTTTTCTCCTGAGGAATACATCCCTTTCTCACACCCCAGCTTAGTGAAAAATTCTTAATTGCTTTTCACTGGTTGTTTGCACTCCATCATCACAATTTAAAGTTTGTTTCATGAAGTATTTAAATGGCCCTGTAACTCCAGCGGCACCAAATTCAGGATTTCAAGAAACCAACAGCCACAGACTCCATTGCCCAATGGACTAATTTTGCCTGCAGAACTACATTTCAAAACTATTAGAAAAACATCCTCCCAACCAAACATAAACCAAAAAGCCTTCACTTCATAACTAGCCTAAAATCTCCATAGAACAGAGACAAACCTTAAAGAGAGAGCCCTCTCTGATTACAGCTGGGCTAGAAGCTGTAGTGCAAAGATTGGTTAGTGGTTACCCTGGCCGTATTCCCTTAGGAGTCATAGGGAACAACCTGGGTGCTAACAACACCTTTGACACTCTTTATTTCTAATCAAGGAACAAAAAGTTTACTTGATGAAATAACTGTTGGTGGTGAGCACCAAGAACACTTTCTCAAGGGAAAGAGAGTTGAATCAGAAGAAGGGAGGAAGTAGGAAGGAATTCCTTAATTCAAAACCTAAAGAGATGACTGGTGGGTCAACATGAACTAGGAATAATAAAAACAATAAAATATGTCACTACTATGGAAAGATAGGACATATAGAGAAAACCTATTGGCAGAAGAGTAGAAAGTTGGTGCATAAGCTTAAGATGCTTGAAGGAAATGTGATAGATAAAAAATTGAGCATTCAAATGGCTAATAACTTCACATTTTCCATTGTAATTGAAGCACTGAATTCTCCCATCATGCAGGATGAATGGGTTATCAATTCTAGTTACACTCATTAAATGGAGAAGGATGATTCTATATTCTCCCGGGATAAAATTGTTAAGAAATTTTCTTACCTCATGGATTATTTTTCTCTTGACATTTCTTATCATGATGATGTACCTTATTGACATGGAAAAATCATGAATGTCTATCATGAGCCTAATATGAGCATAAATTTGTTTCGAGTTTCCCAACTAACATAGACTAGTCAAATTGATGAATTTTAGCCAAAGTGGTTCTTTGTCAAAGATTTGATGAATGATAATTCATTTTTTATGAAAGGATTATTTTTTTAAAAGATGAATATATAATTTTGTGACTTTCCCAACAAAATGTTGGGACGACTTCCTTTATCACATAAACAGATAATAAAATTACACTTTGGTTTGAATGAATAATGGAAACATAGAACAAGGTTGATGTGATATAAAAGGTTCTTCCACCTAATGTAGTTTATAGAGGATGTGTTCTATGCAAGCATCATCAGGCACCTTTTGAATCTGAAAGGAAATGACTAGAGATGGTTCACAATGATCTTTGTTGCATTAACACGCCTTGAGTTATATGTGTGAAATACAACATGACCTTTACTAATGTTTTCTCTAGGTTTACTTGGGTCTATTTCATGAAGAATAAAAGTCATCCTTTGGATGAATTCATGGAATTTAGTGCATTTGTTGAGAAATAATAGGGTCAACCCATTAAAAATATCAAGACTTGATAATGGAGAAGAGTATGTGAATCAACCATTTGAAGAACATAATCTTTTGTTAGGTATCCTTTGGAAAAGGTTGGTCCACACCCCATAAACAATGGTTTCGAAAAATGTAAGAATCAAACCTTTATCAAAATGGCTCAATGGCTCTTACAATCTAAATATTTATCGATTAATTTTTGGACGAAGCTATCTACTGTGTAAATTACCTTGTAAATCTTGTTTTGAATAGAGTTTCAATTTTTGTGACTCCAGTGGAATGATGTTGTTGTAAGAATCCTTCAATCAATCACTTGAAATTTTTCAAATCTATTGCTTGGGAACATATCCTCGATGATTGAAAAAATAAATTGGATGTAAAGAGTCAATATTGAATAATTATAGGATATTCTAAATAGCGAAAATTCTATAAAAAAAAATTAGTCTTATCAAGTGGAAACTTATTATCAGGAGAAATATGATATTGACGAGAATTCTTCTACCATTTAGTTGTTTAATTCGAATGGACAATTGTGTAATGACCACTTGATGTTGTTAAATATACTGGATCAATTGTTCCTTTTTCAACACTTAACAACTCCATCACATTGTGTGTTGATGAATCAAGAATCTTCTCTAGGTAAAATTGCAACCTGTACTAATTGGAAATAAACAAATGTTAGTCTGTTGACTTGTTGTTTCCCTTGATGGGATACTAAAACAATTGAATCCATTAGACCTAATGCTAGAGATATTTTCTCACGTTGATAAACTTGTAGTTCGAAGCAACATTCCATTTTTCTATTAATGGCTCATGTTCATGAGAGCTATCACCCAAAATCCTATGTTAATGCACAAGAAGGACTTGAACGAGAACATTTTATCCAAGATGAAATCAATTAAACAACCACACATGGGACTTATTTCCTTAACCACAAGTGAAGAATTTCATGAACTGTTGATGTATATATAAGTCCAAATTCACTTGTAAATGTGTTTTTGAGCATCAAAAAGCTTGTTTAGTTACAAAGGATTTTCTCAACAAGAAGGAATTAACTACACCAAAACCTTCCCCCTATCGCAATCATAATTTTTTTGGACTAATCCTATCTCTTGCTTCACATTTTGGATGGAAAATCCATCAGATGGATGTCAAGCTTTCCTTACTTCATGGTGACGTGTTCGAATAAATATAGATGGAGAAACCCCTGCTATTGTGACAGATTCAAGTATTGTCTATTGACTAAAATATTCATTATATGGTTTGAATGAGTCCCCTCGTCCTTGATATTCTACTGTTGATCGTGTCTTTCCCAATCCTGGGTTCAAACATTATGAATTTGATCATAATATTTATGTATTACATTGCAATGGATATATGTTGGTTTTTTTGTATATGTTGATGACTTAATTAACACAGGTAATAATGTTGAACAATTTCTCCGATTGGAGAATTGACTTACTAACACCTTTGAAATGACCGACCTTGGTCTTTCGCATTTCTTTCTTCATCTTTGAGTTCTACCATTATCTATTGGAACTTTTCTGTCTTATTTAAGATACACATTGAACTTGTTGAAATACCTTAAGATGGATGATTGTAAGGAATGTGTTAAATGTTTTCAATCATGTATCAAGTTGAATAAAGAATATCAACCCCGAAAATTCAATACTACTATTTATTGTTAACTAGTTGGAAGCCTTATTTATTTAACTCATTATACATGATATTCCTTTTGTTGTTAGTGTGGTTTGCTGGTTTGAACAAAGATCCATATGAAAGCTATTGGAAAGTTGCATATGAAAATTTTTGTTACATTAAGGGTGCCTCTCATTATGGCATTAGATATAGTAAATGTACATATTTTTCATTTGTTGTCATTGACTCTGACTGGGAAGCTAAAGATGATGATAAAAAATGTACTTCTACCTACGTGTTTCACCTTAGTGATAGAGCCATGATTTCATCTAGAAAGAAACAATATGCATCTCTATATTGATTATAGAAGTTTAATCTCATGGGTTTATTAATGTAGGGATAGAGGAAGTTTGGATTTTTCAACTCCTAGAATAGGTTTCATTTCCTGTTAAGATCTAAAATTCTATTTACTGTGACAATCAAATTGCAATTTAGGTTGTTGACAACCTTGCTTCACACATTGAGATGAAGAATGTTAAAATTATTCTCATTGCTTGAGACAATTGATATAAGAGAAGGTTCTCACCCTTTCATATTTTAGGATAAATGATCAAATTGTTAATATTTATGAAGGCTTTCTTTGAAGCTAAATTTTTTAAGATACATGGTGTGTTTGGGCTTCATGAAGATGAGGTTATGGGGGTATTTGTCCTAGAGGTGTAATTTCACCTCCTATACCTATAGAACATTGTGTTAATGGCATGGTGTCAGAACCCTATGTCTTAGTGGAACCTTTGGATCTTCTAGACGTAGTCAACTAAAGCATCAACAAACTAACGATCATCAAACAAGAGATAATTAGTTAAGGGATTAAATACATTTAAGTTATTTACCATGGGGTGGTTGACTTTAAAAATAATTGAGTGTTTGACAACAACTAAATGGTAAAGTCAACTAAATCACTTGATTATACAATGAACGATGTTTCAAATAGAAAAGTCAACTAGAAAATAAAATATATTTTATTTCATGAAAACAATTGGAACTTCCAGCACTTCTTTGAGGAAAAAATATTTCACAATCCAAGGAAATTAGATAAACTTAGAAACTATAAATCAAATATGTTATTGGTCAAATATGCATGATGAATTGATTTATTAATTATCTCACTATCATGCATTATGATGTTCTAGGGTATCTCCTACAAGACGAAAACCTTCAATAACCATTGACACAATGAAATCAAATATCACAACACCAATATTTTTATGTGGTTAAAACCCTCTATGATGGAAAGAATCCATGGAACTACTCAATGTTACGACTTGAGGTGATTTTATTAATGTAAAATAAAATATTTTAAATATGAGAGGTATCACAATCAATCATCAACCATGACCTTCCATGCTCTTTAAATATATGTCACAGACTATTTGGTTGTTAAGTCATGGATTAATAACCATTAGTTTCTAAGAGAATATGAGTTTCATATCACTCTATGTTTAGAATGTATCATTGTTGTTATCACCAAAAAAATGATCATCTAGCCTAATTTACTAGATGGATCGAAGTACACCATGTAAAGCCAATTTTACAATAGTAAAATTGCTCTCACTGTGAGAAATTACTTAATAAACCACATTTGTTAAGTAATTTATAGTTAAACCTATGAAGAATAATTAAATAAATCACTATTTATTTGATTTTCTTCTAGGAATAATTAATTAAACCATTGTTAAATTATTATTCCTTGTCATATTTGACCCAATCACAAAAAAATAAACAAATAAATCATTAATTATCTTATTTTTCTCTAAGAATAATTAATTAATAACTAAGTAAGTATATTCTTTGTCAAATTTGACTAAATCCGTTAGGAATAATTAAATAAATCATTATTTTTTTATTATTACTTAACTAATTCCTTGAGATGATAAATAAATCATTTATTTATTTATTATTTCTAAATAAAAGTTTAAATACTTGTTCCCTCCTAAGAAATAATAATAAAATATTCCAAGTGATTATTCTATGGATGGGATCAATAATATTTTATTATTGCTCATTATTTGAGGATAACTCAATATTTTGTTATAAAGAGAAGGTTTTCCATTCATTGTTCGCTTTTGATCATTTTCATTGTTGCACTCACTATTGTAACTCTGATTATTTTCATTGTCGCACACCATATTTTTGTTGGGTTTACACTTTATAGAGGAGAGAGACTCTACACAAGGTGAAGAAGTTTTGAGGATAGCCAAGAACCCATCCCATAGAGGGGGGCTAGTAACATTTATTTGTTCCCTTCACGGGTGTTATAATAACATTATTCTTTCTATATCTGGTATCCATTGGATGATTGGAGTTATTACTCGTTATTTTTGCTATTTAACTATGATTGTGGCATAGATCCAGACTTTGGTACATTTTTATTCTATCAGTTGTTGCAAATATACAATGTTTAGTGGTCATTTATATTGTTGAGATTGATTGGCATCCACAATATTAAGTGGGTTCTTTTCATACATTGTTGAGAAGAAAACACTACAACAAAATTGGCTACTCCACTGGGTTTATACTTCAAATCCAGAAACCTGGTTGACCTTCATTTTTCATCTTAGGGTTTCTTCCTTTTTCATTCTCTTAATGTTTCCTAGTTTTTCAACCCTAGATACGTTAAATTTATGACTTCTGTAGCTTTTTGGTCGTTTCCGCGGGTCACAGGAACCAGTTGCGACAAAGGCAACACTTTTTTTCGAGATTTGCTTACTAAGATCCACGGACCCAAAATTGCACTTTTTGGCCCAAAAAGTGAAATCTAGAGGCCAAAACGTACAAAACAGCCCAAAAAGTATGATCCCTATAAAGAAACAGGTCAGTACCTGCGATTTCTGGGTTTTAGGGTTTTTCTCAGACCTGTTTCTAAGTTTTGTAGAGAGTTGTCTACTCGGTTGTATGACCTCTATCTCACCCCTCTTAGGCCTTGATCCACTCTGATTTACTCATCGAAGTCAAATTTAGCCTCCCCTAGGGCTTCTAGTGCGCTTCCACCTTTCTAGGAGGAGTTTTGCTGATTGAGTAGTCTGAGTTTCTGCAGTGTTTTTAGCCACATTTTCTAGATATGTAACCTTTTCTCTCAGATTAGTTAAGATAGGGTGCTACCATCCATATTTTAACATTTAAACTTGTTTGTTCATTTGCCTTAGGGTCCCATCAGTTTCCCTAGGTGTTTCACCCATCTCCCTATCTTTTTTGTAATGATCTCCCTCTTTGGTCTTTTGTTGTTGCTACACCACTTTCTAGCAGCTTAGTGTCACTTGATCCCAATCACACTGACATTCAAATATCTTGACCATTTTAGTGTATTTTCCATCAGTTTAGCCACAAAGTAGTACAGTGTTTACAAACCCAGTTTTGGTGGGGTTTAGTTAATTCTTTCGTTGTTCATTTTCTGTTATTAATTTTATTTTATTTCCATCAATCTTTTTTCTTTTTTACAAACACAATATGGACTTAACCAATTAATACACTTGTACACACAAGAACACCTTAAGCGAAGGGCTCTTTGTTTACACTGCCAATCCAAGACTTAACATAATAAATTTATCTCCACGCATCGAGACAAAGATATATTGTTGATCTCCCTTCACTATTTTTGTGTCACATGTGTCTTACCACTATTGTGCCACCAAGGCATTTATTGTGGAGACTATTAGGCCTTCACATCTAGTTTCTGCTTGGGCATATTACCCCTACCCATCAGGTTCGAGTTCATAGCCCTCCGAGTCCCCATAGCGACTCGTCTGATTACTCATCTAATTCCGAGACTCCTTCACCAGATATCATCACCATGCCTGGACCCACAGTTGTTGCAGGAACCCAACTTGGTGTTGGCTCTAGTTCTATCACGGTGGTCACATCAAGCGAAAGAGTCTCAGGAACCCTTACAGCAGCCCCCATGCTCCCCTTTATGGCTGGGTTAAGTCTACTAAATTTTAACTAGTTGACAAACAACCCCATACACCATGATGCTAGTTGGCCCTCTATGCCGACTAAGCTTCCCTCAAACATCCTGAAGTTTGAGGGTAATGCTCAAGAGGATCCTACCAACCATGTCTGATCCTTCCACATGTTGTGTTCGTCCAACTCCATAACCAATGACTCTATTCGTCTTCGGTTCTTCCAACACATGCCCACTAGATACACTACAAAATGGTATGTAGACCATCCCTCCGCATCTCATTCTATTTTTGTGACACTTGCTAAAGCATTCTTTTCATATTTCCAGTTACCTCTCTAATACAACACTAGTACGAAGCTATTTACCACATTTATTCAGTCATCCACCACTCGCCTTTCCAACCATGTTCAAGAGTGGCATCAAAGGAGGAGCACATGTCATGCCCTGCCTTTCAAAGACTGTGTCTATCTAGATTGGTTTCTTAGGAGCCTTTTATCTCACATTGGAAAAGATGTCACGTCCCATTTTCCTCAAACCGAGGAAGAAGCTTTCCAAACCACTCTGAGATATGATCTGATTTACAAACAATCTGGTTATGTCTATACCGTCATTCCAGATCTCCCTCATCCCAGAAGTGCCAATGCACCAGGGGCATCTCATGCCATCGACGGCATCATTGGATCTCTTTCACACTCTTTGCCATATACTCAGTAAAGATATCCCTACCCACATGGGGGCACCAATTCCTCCAACACATATGCCCCTCTTGCTAGGAACATGTTTCCAAGGCCCCAACACATCCACCAAACCATTGCTTTTCCTCATGCATAGCCTAGCATTGTAGCCCCTCAAGCATTAGCATTGCAGCCTCCCATGCATCCTTAGCCCCAAGCAGCCACCGCCTCCTCAGGGTTAGGTGTTTTCACATCAGAGTGCTACCAACCCCAAAAATTTGAAGAAAAAGAATAAGGGGAAGGGTAACAAGGGTAACCAGCCTAGTGAACCCCAAGGGAACTAGCCTAACACCAACAACTAGCAACAGGGAAGCCAGCCCAAGAAGAACAAGGCTATTTGTATGAAAAAACCTTGTGCATGTTAGGGTGTACATGGCCATTATAGACATGAGTGTCCTCTCTGACCCCAAATGTGCCAAATCTGGGAAGCTCAAGCAGCTTCTAAAGGTAAATAATTGCCTTAGAATCATACACCATCTCAACTAGTAGTGCTCAAAATCCTTTCCCTCAGCAAGGATTTGTTGCTGCTCAACCTCAACTAGGTCAAGTAGCCCATCTCCCCCAACCTTCTGGTCCCAATGACTACCAGATCCTTATGATGAACTCTAAAGAGGTTAACCCCTCCAATATCAACCTACAAACTTGGTCGCATCAATATGACAAGCCCTCGACTTCGTCTGCTACAGAGTCCTAAACCAAAGTATCTGTTGAGCCTCTTAGGACACAAAATTGTCCTTTATAGATCCCTCAACCTATGGTTGAGGCCATTCCTAAGATCCAAAAGTTACCATTAGGCTATAATGCGGCTTCTAATAGAGCTACCCATACATGCAATATAGTAGACAACTTTGTACAATCACCTTCTCCCATGTCGATGTTGGAAGTCCTCCATTTGTGCCCATCTCAAAAGAAAGATCTACTAACTTCTTTGGGTGCAGTAGATCCTTCTAACGTTCATGTGATTTTCTTCCAGGTTGATACATCAGAGCATCCCTAATTTCCTTCATCTGTTGCTTTCGAGATACCAGTCTAATTCTGTAATGTCATCATCTCCCCATGCATTATTAACAAAGGTGCATCCACATGTGTGATGTACATTGTTGTTTGGAAAAAACTTAATTCACCTGAGTTGTCCCCCTCCACCGTCACTTTCCATGCTTTGGATGGACACTCCTCCCAGCCTCTTGGCATGTACCGCAACTGTCTAGTGACCCTTGTGGGCAATATTATCCATGTCAACATTGAGGTTATTGATGCCCCTTTGGAAGACCCGTTCCATTGATGTCTTCCTTAGTTTTTTATGCATACTAAGGAAATACACTTTTACCTAATAGACACATTATACCAATCTCAACTTAACTAATGCGTAAGTGTCTAAATATCCTAAAATCCACTATTAAGAACAACTTGGGATAGGATTGAAGGATTTACAAAGGTGACAAAATAGTAGAAGGAAGCAAAAATTAGATATTATCCCCCCTCACTGATAACTTCTTGAACTCGTAACATATATATAATTTGAGAAAACTTGACTTCTGTAAGAGAATTTGTGAAAATGTCTACAACTTGATCATCTCTAGGGAAAAAGAGCACTTAAAAGAAATCTTCCATGAATGATATTGTAGATTAACTAAATGTATAGTTAAATGTGTTTTCTACATTAATGTTGAATTAAATATTTAGTGAGGTTCGTGGCACTCTAAATGTCTCACCATAGGGTGGTTGGATCTACTACTAAAATCTAAACCTTGAAAGGTTATGTTGAAGACACAATACTTCTTGACTTGCACTAACTATCCCTTGATACTCTACTTTTGCTGAAGAAAGAGAAATAGCATGTTTCTTTTCACAATCCCAAGTGATAAGTCTAGAACCGAGAATGAAAACATAACCCACTTCCAATAATTATTCTATTTAGCCCAATATAAATAAATGAAACAAATGAACAAAGGAGCCCCCCACAAACTATAATGTATCCCAAACTAAATTGTACCTTGAATTTATCAAAGTATCATTTTCATTTCTTTCTAATGAATTTTATGTGGTGTTTTCATAATTTGGGAAACAAGACCAACAACAAAGGAAATATTAGGATGGGTACGAGTCAAATATAAGAGTCTACCAAGTAACTAAACATAAAAGTGGCATTTACTTTAGGTGTAATGTAGGTGGTAATAAGCTTGACTTTAGACTCAATGGGAAGAGGATTATTTACAATATTCCACCCAAAAAGTATGTAGAATATCACATGCATATTTAGATTTGGTCAAGGAAATATTCCTTCATTGGTTTTCAATAGTTGGAGGCCAAGGGAATCATGCAAATATCCTAGGTCTAGCATTTCAAACTTATTCATAAGTATTCACATCACATGGGTTAAAAGTTGAGGGTCACTACTAGTGAGGATAAGGTCATCAAGGTGATGAACAAGGATTATGATATGGCTTCCTAATTTCTTGGTCTAGACATTGGGGTCAGTAATTACATCTAGAGAATTTGTTGTCGATAAGAAAGCTATCCATGTTTTCATAGCATACTCCAGGGGATTGTTTAAAACCATAGATAGGTCCCCAAAGGTGACAAACAAGGTTGGAGTGACTATTAATATATCCAAGTTTTTTTTAAATGTAGAATTTGTCTTGTATATCCCCATGCAAGAAGGTTTATTTAACATCCATCTAATGGACCTCCCATCCATGTGACAAAGAAAGAACTAGAACAAGGTAGATGGAATTCATTTGGGCAAGAGGGGAAATGGTTTCACTGTATTTAGTTCCTTTAACTTGAGAGAATCATTTATAAACCAACCAACCCATATGTCTTCCAACACTTCCATATGATGCATACTTTTTTATGTATACCCAATTACATATGCATTTTTTCTTGTGAGAAGAGGTACAAGTTCCCAAGTATTATTCAACATCAAAAAATGATTTCTTTGTTCACTATTGTCTTCCACTATAGATGGATTGAAGCTTTTGCAAATGTTTCATTTGCATGAGTCTATAAAGCTTGAGCTAAAAGAGAGGAGGTTTAGTGGAACTGTGAACAAGTATGATGGTGATTTGTAATATCACTATCGACGTCACCAACTACTTCACGTGTTGAACGAACCCATTTGGAATGGTGTGGGTTCATGTTCAATGTAAACATGGAGATGAATGTGAGCTGGCTGGAGTATATTTTCATCTTCGATGTCATCATTTGAAACATAGACTAGAATAGTAAGAGAAGGTCATACAAATGTCAAAGATCAATCATAGGCTAAATAGGAAATAGCCATCACATTAGGCTCACAAGCCATGAGATTTTCATCAAAATTAAAATATCTTCTAATGATTATTTCATTGGAGTGAGATTTAAGTTTATAACCTTTTACATGTTAATAATATCCAACAAAATAACAATTCTCTCTTTTAGGCCATGAAGCTTTCCTTTTTTCATCAAGAATATGGGCCCATGCTATAGTACCAAATATTGGAAGTGGCTTAAATATGGCTTAATACTAGTCCATGTTTATTCTAGTGTTATATTTCTTAAATCCTTTGTGTGAGTGTGATTTACTATGTAGTTTTTATATTTGATTTCTTTCACCCAATAATTAAGACTTAATCCCTTCGGTTGAACCATACAATTATGATGCAGGAGAATTTTTGGCTTCGGGGAATCCTCATCAACCAAAAAAGTTTATTTTTTAAGTTTTGTCACTCCCATGTGTTTTAAGTTGCTAATAAACCTATTTTGTTATTTTTTGATACACCCAATTGGTATTTGTTACTACTGTTGTAGCTACAATTTTATCAAAGCAATGATCGCTTTCAAGTTGCTGACATTCCTAGGATTGTGTGTGGATACATTTGTTGCATATATTTGTTGACACATCCAAAATCGACACTTTTTCAATTGCATTACTATAAAACAACCCCTACTAGCTGCATTTTCAGAATGAGGTAGAGATTAAAAATATGGTTTTTTGGCATACTGAGAGGAAATGAATTGACTCAGTTCTAGAAGGTGAGAGGTTAGTGGCAGGGGAAGCGGTATGTTTTAGTAGGAATGGAAAGATGTCAACAACATGAGGATAAATTACATGAACATGGAAGAAATGGGGCCTTTTTCTTTTCTCTATTGGTTTTATACTGGTTTGTTCAAGCTCTTGGCTCTTCAAGTGTTGGCATTTGTTTTGGTTGTTGCACAATTTTTAGAGAACGTGGTTGGTTATTGTACGAGTTAGTGAGGGTGATTGGTTGTTATGCATGGTATTTGTTTGTAGCAGTATGGGAATTCTAAGTATTCTAATGACTCCACTCTCATATTTTTATTCTTATTTGTAACAACATATTTTGAATAAATAAAAAGTGTTTGAATCATTTATGTGTTCTTGTGAGCAGACTTGAATCACTCGCTATTTGTGCTCTGTGATTTAGTCCTTGAATAAATTTATTTAGTAGCCAAGCTCCAATGGTCTGGGATGTGTGCTTTGTAACAATAATCCATATTTTGTAGGTGTTGTGAATGCTACAAAAACTGGACTACGTCAAATGGTATCAGAGAAGGATTCCTTCTAAGATTTGTACATTTAATTCCTTCATGTAGGGTACCAGGAAACCATGTTCAGTGGTGGCATGGCAGAAGTATTGAGGGTATAAGTTGGGCCACAGAACCTAGGTTGAGGTATATGGATGTTGATGAGACATTTACAACTTGTAAGAATGTCATTAAGGAGAAGAGGAGTAGAATGAGGTGTAGGAAATTAAGATCTAGAAGAGTTAAGATGAATAATAGAAGAGTTGGAGCATAGAAGAAATGGAGATGATGAAGTAGACTCAAATCCTAAAGAAGAAATATATGAAGAACAAGAGGCTAAGGAGAGATACCGTGTAGTAAGGTTGATTTCATATTGAGAAATAGAGATAATACAAGAGTTGAAGTTTTCCTTTTATGATAGAAATATGAGAGATTATGTGCTCATCAATTGGATTGAGAAACTTGAAATATACTTAAGAGTGTGAAAATATTCAAGATCCAAATCAGGTGAAATTTTCCATGACGAAGTTGAAAGGTCATATTGCACCTTGGTGGTATATGTAGGAAAAAGACATAGTAGATAATCAGATAGAGAATATCAAGACTCAGAAGAACATGATCACGAAGATCAAGGAGAAATTTTTGCATATTGATTACTAGAAAGAATATATAGACAATTCCAGAATCTAGGACAAAAAAGAGACCTATATTCATGAGTACACCGAGGATTTTCTTAGACTGTTACTTCAATCTAGTACAAAGGAACCAGAATTCCAAAAAATTGCAAGGTATGTGAATAGATCGAAATATTTGATTCAATATGAAAGGAGTACACATTATTTCTAGAATATTGATGAATCTTATCATGTTACCTTCAAAATAAATAAAATTTTCAATAGGAGAACACAACATAAAGGTAAAGGAAGAGGTCTTAGAGGCAAAGGTAAGGAGGCAACTACTAGAGGAAATGAAAAACAAGAAGAATCCACCAGTGGTCAAGGTGATAGAGGTGGAAATAGTGTTGGAAGAGGTATAGGAAATCTCAGAAGAGGAAATGGAAAGTATGCAATTACTTTTTACCACTATGGAGTTGAAGGACATAAGAAACATGAGTTCATAGAAGGAAAAAGTTCAGGGACAAGAGGCGAAGCCAGAACCAAGTTACACAAATTGCTGAATCTTATATTGGTAGAGAAAATGTGACTGCACTTCGAAAAGAACAACGAGAAAATTTTATGTTTCCCAAAGTGTTTCTCAAACGTAAGAAGAAGATAGTGGAAGAACCAAAGAAAAGAAGGAAAGTTTTCAAAACTAAATGTAAGGTCCAAGGAAAGTGGTGTAACTTGGTTATAGATGGAGGAAGTACACAGAATTTAGTGTCCACTAAAGTCATGGAAAAGTTGAAAATTAAGAGTTTATCCCATTCAAATCCTTACAAAGTCTCATGGTTACAAAAGGGATAACAGTTGGTTGTGATTAAGAAATGCTTAGTGAATTTTCAAATCGATTGTGTTCAAGAGAAAGTATTGTGCGATGTGCTTGGTATGGATGCATGCTATTCACTTCTAGGAAGATCATGATTATTTGAAATACAAGTTCACCATGATGGCAAAGAGAATACACATGAGTTTAAGAAATATGGACAATACTACATACTCACCCCAATGCTAGAAAATAAAATTGTAATAACAGCAAATTATGGAAGTATCAAAACGTTTAACAACATGATCATGTTGTGTTCAACCAAGGAGTTTGTACAAGAGGAATGAAAGGAAAAAAATTGTTTACTAGTGATTCTATTTAAGGTTGTGTCAGGTGAATTGAAAATAGGAACCATCTTGACAAAAATTAAGTCCTTGTTAGTTGAATTCGAGGAGAATGTTTTTTGATTAATTACCAAAAGGACTACCCCCCGTGACAAGTGTTTCTCATCATATTGACTTGATTCCCAAATCGAGCTTACCAAAAAAGGAACCTTATTTGATGACTATCATAGAATTAGGAAGTAAATAAGCAGGTACATAAGTTACTTGATAGAGGATTGATAATAGAAAGTTTGTGTCCATCTAATGTACTAGCAGTATTGACTCTAAAGAAGACATGTGAATGGAGAATCTGTAGATTCTAGATCCACTAATAGGATAAGCATCAATTAATCATTTATTATGCCAATGATGGAGTATATTATAGATTATTTGAGTGGGGCTTCACATTTCACAAATATAGATTTGAAGAGAGGTTATCATCAAATCTAGATCAAGGAAGGTGATGAGTGGAAGGCTACTTTCAAGATGAAGGATGGATTTGTTAAATGGTTGGTTATGCCATTTGGGCTAACAAATTCCCCTAGTATGTTCATGAGGCTCATGAATGAGGTCTTGAAACCATTATTCGGGAAACTTGTTATGGTATACCTAGGTGATAGTTTCATTTTTTCCAGAAACAAAGAGGAGCACTTGGAACACATAAGGCAAGTGTTGCAGTGGTTGAAATACGAGAGGTTGCTAATCCACTTGAAGAAATGTACATTCATGTAGGATGAGTCAGTGTACTTTGGGTTTAGATATCCAAGGAAGGCTTGAATATGGATTCTAAAATGGTGAAGGCTATCTTGGATTGGCCAACACCTGAGTCTACTTTTGAGGTGAGAAACTTCCTCAGATTTGCTAGCTTTGACCAGAAATTTATTAGAAATTTCAGCCAGATTTATGCACCCTTCACTGAATGTATGAAGAAGGGGGAGTTTAAATGGATAGTAACAGCAAGGAAAACATTTTCATATATAAATAAGGCAGTGATATTGAAACCAGTTTTGGTCCTTCTAAGATTTTGTAAAGTATTCCAAGTTGATTTTGATGCTAGTGGGACAATGATTAGAGTAGTTTTCAATCAATATGGAAGACCAATAGCATTGTTTATTGAGAAGTTAAATGAAACCAAGAATTTATTCCCTATATTATTAATAATTTATTCTATTGCATAGGATTTGAATAAGTGGAGACAATGTTTACTTCCCAAGGAATTTATCTTGTTTACTGATGAGAAGGCATTACATTATATAAACAATTAAGGTAAGTTGAATCAAAGACATTCTAAATGCATTGAATTCTTGCAAATTTATACATATGTTTTAAAGCATAGGTCTAGAATGTTGAACAAGGTTGCAGATGCTTCTAGTAGGAGAGTGTTGTTTCTCAACACTTTGTCAACAAAAGTGCTGGGTTTGGAAAGCATGAAGGATTTTCTTGTAGAAGATGTTGATTTTGGAGAAGCGTAGACAACATGTAAATCACTTTGGAGTGTGAAACCATGTTCTAAGATTACCATATCTGAGAGGGGTTTTTCTTTAAAAATTACCAATTTTGCATTCCTCAAATGTCAATGAGGTTGAATCTTATTAAGGAGTTATACATGGTGTATATCTAGGTTGACATTTTTTCATGGATAAGGTCGCAACATTGTTAAAGGAGAGTTATTTTTGGCCTAGCATCAACAAGGATGTCAGAAAGTTTGTTGAGTGCTATAGAGTTTTCCCACTAGCTAAGGGGAGAAGTCAAAATATAGGGTTGTATACTCCCTTGCTGGTAATAGAAAAACCATGGGAAGTTGTGAGCATGGACTTTGTCTAAGGGTTGTCGAGGACACAAAGGAAGCATGATTCAATGATGGTTGTTGCATATAACTTTTCAAATATGGGACATTTCATAGCATGAAAGAGAACAAGTGATACTACTGAAGTGGCTATTTTATTACTCAAAGAAGTAGTGAGACTTCATGGGTTTCCAAGAACCATTAATTCAGACAGAGATACAAGATTCTTGGGTCACCTTTGGAGGACATTTTGGAAGTAAGATGGGATCTACACTATTATACAGTTCAATCTATCATTTGTAGATAGATTGACAAACTAAAGTCATCAACAAGAGACTTGGGAATTTTCTAAGAAGCTTAAGAGGTGAAAATCCCAAATAGTGGATATGGTATTGGTGTAGGAAGAGTTTGCATGCAATGACTCAGTGAACATATTCATAGGTAAGAGTCCATTTCAGATTGTTTATGGGCAATCATTGAAAGACGTTGTGGACCTAATATAGTTTCTAGATTTAGAGGAAAGGAAGAGTGTTGACACAACTGATTTGAAAATAGCTTGCAGTTGATACACAAACAGGTGAAGAAGAAATTGCAATAGAGTAATAATAGGTATAAAGAGAAAGAAGATTTGAGAAGAAGAGAAATAGTTTTTACTAAAGGAAAACTGGTAATGGCGCATCTACATAAAGATATATTTTGTAGGGGTACCTACATAAAGTTGAAATATAATAAAATAGCCCCATGCCGATTCTTTGAAAGATTTCTGAAAATTCCTACAAGTTGGAGTTGTCGAAAGACTTGGATATCTATCTAATATTCATTGTAGTTGATATATATAAGTTCCATGAAGGAGAAAGCAATGAAGACATAGGTACGTCTATTGAGTGGAAGGAACAATGACCAAACAAAGCTATTGAATAAGTGGAATAATTGATGGCCACTAAGGTTGGAACAAACACTCACCACAAGGATTCTTCAGAGTATTTGGTCAAATGGAAGAATAGGGGATCTAAATATGCGTCATGGATGACTAAGAAAGAGCTCACATTCCTACAAGGGACTTCAATCTCTGAAGGAAATACCAAATGAGATGGTAGCTCATATTCTCTTGCAAGGTGTATGATGCAGGAGCATCCTTGCCTTCAAGCAATCCTCATCAACCAAAAAAACAAAAGTATGTTCAATTCATAATAAGTGATGTTACTCACATATGTTTTAAGCTATTGATACACCTATTATGTTAGTTTTTGATACACCAAGTTGATAGTTGTTGCTACTCTTGTAGCTACAATTTTATCAAAACAATAACTGCTTTTGAGTTGTTAACACTCTTAAGATTGTGTGTTGGTACACTTGTTGTGTGGAGCTAAAGACACATCCAAAATCGACAGTTGTTTAGTTTAACTACTACAAGATGATCCCTACTAGACGCACTAATAGAATGAGACAAAGATTAGAAATTGGTTTGTCTGCATATTGAGAGGAAGCTAATTGACTCAGTTATATAAGGCAATTAGTTGGCAATAGAGTGTTGGAGAACGCAACTAGATTCGATCTTCATAATGACTTTTGTAATGATGATATTGTATATTTTATATAAAAAGAGAACTTTTCTTTTGTTCAAGGATGGGTTTCATGCTTAATGTCTAGGTCAAATCATATTCTTCATGCCTCTAGGGCTTATAACAAAATTACCAATCAAACGGGAACAATGACCTCAAAATGATAAATCTATCGAGAAAAAAACCTAAAAAGCATGAAAAAACAACCCAAAAATGAAAAGTATGTATGGTGGAATGATTTTTTTCAGGGTAATTTTTCAACATTTTTTAAAAATTGCAGTGAAACCCAATTTTTAAACAAGAAAAAAAAAACCTTAAAATGAAAAGTGTTAATGTTGGAGCAATGCTTTCTTTTTCAGGGTAAATTTGCAACATTTTTTACCAATGGTGTAAAAAATATAATATCATGAATTTGAACAACCTTAAAATTTCAACAATTTTCAATCATGACATTAAAGATAAATTATCACGTCTCTAAAAAGCCTTAAAATTCAAACAATTTTTAGCCATGGAATTAAAGAAAAACCACTTATAATTGTTTTCAACCATAATATTAAAGATACAATATCATGACTCGCAAAAACATTAAAATTTGACAAGTTTTCTATTATGGAATTAAAACCAAATTTTAGGACCGCAAAAAACCTTAAGTTCTCGACATATTTCAACCATAGCATTATGGAAAAAGTATATGACTACAAAAAAAAATTAAAAACGAACACGTGAATGAAAGAGTCATTATACCAAGAGTAATTTCCTTTTTCAATGCTAAAAGTATAGTTATTTTAAAATATTAGCCTCAGACAACTTGACACAATGCAACGGAAATTGAAAAATCAACCATCAAATTGATATGTAGTGTAGGCGAACTCAACCCATTGTAATAAAAACTTGAAAATCAACCATGAAATTGACACACTATAGGGCTAGACTTGATCCATTATAAAGAAAACTTTAAAATAAACTATCAAATTTACACATAATGGGGTTAGGTGGCTAGTTAAGGATTGAGGCTAAATCCAAAATAAAAAAATATTAATAAATAAAATACAACATTATAAAGGAAAACACACAAAAAAATCAAGCATTAAAAAATGAAAAAAAAAAATTATAAAAATTGTAAATAACATAATATAATAATAGAGAAAAAAATCTTTCTAAGAAAAATTAAAAATTTATACTAAAAAAATAAATAAAATCAATTGGATAATAAAAAT
Organism: Pinus taeda; assembly: GCA_000404065.3. Taxonomy (NCBI): domain Eukaryota; kingdom Viridiplantae; phylum Streptophyta; class Pinopsida; order Pinales; family Pinaceae; genus Pinus; species Pinus taeda. Next base: position 33,704 of record APFE031160920.1, read on the forward strand.
AAACAAATTAAAGAAATCAAATCAATGCAAATTAAAAAAATAATGTTTAAAAAATTAAATGAAAAATAAAATTAAAACATGTTAACAAATTAAAATTAAAATAGAAAATCATTAAATCAAAATTAACAACTTAAAAAAAACAAAATTGAAAATTGCAAGAAAACATTAACAAAAATAAAAATAAAAGTATTAAAAGATAAGTAACAAAAAATCAATGGCCTGTCTACCATGGATGGGGCTCATGTTCTTTGTTTCTTTTCCTTTTTTACTAATTCCTATTTTTTTTTTTTTGTAATTTTTTAAAGTTTTTTATAACTTTTTTTTAAATTATATTTAATGCGTGTTTGTTTTTTATGATTTGGTAATATCGTATATAATTAAAGAGTATATTGTATCATTTGGAACAAAATACTTTGAAATTCTCATTAATTTACAACTTTTTTAAAAGCTATTTCAAAAGTTTATTAAAGTTTTTGTAAAATTAAATATTAAATTTATTTCCGTAGAAATTGAAAATTATTTTTTGAATTTTTAAAATTTTAATGTCTAATTTTTTATTGGTGGATGTCTAATTTTATGCGGTTTAAAATCAATTTGTTAAAATTATAAATTGTTTAGAAAAATAAATTAGTCCTGAATAATTGGAAGTATCCTAGACCCTCTCTTTGTTTTCTCAATAAAACACTTCGGGTTATGAAATACAGTTAATTATGTAAAAGTTTTTTCTATGATTAATATTTTCTCTCCATTCATTATCATACTTATTTTCTTTCTCATTAGTCATAAGTGTTTTTGCTTGCTTTTTCGATTTCAATTTATCGCCTTCATTCTAAATTTTCTAATTTTAAAGGAATTCCTAATTACATTTATTTTGGCCATATGTTCACTAGTTGCAAAAAAAATTAAAATATGTTAAAACTCTCACATTTATTAAGAAGAGTTTTGTTGTAAATCACATATAGAAAACCTTTGTTGACGCATTTCGAACCAACTAGTGTGGTTCATCGTCAGGACAAGTTGAGGAGTTAGATCATGGCTGCCAATTATATAGGAAGAGCAGATCATCCAAACTCTCACATTGTAAAATGTAAATATCTGTAAGCTTTCTATATTTATATAATTTTAGTAATATCCATTCATTGCTCTATTGATTTGGAGTTAATAAATTTTTAAAAAGTGTTTTAGTTACTATAATATTGTATAGTATATATATATATATAGACGCACACACACACACGATCATTTTACTATCATGTCAGTAGAACAACTAATATGGATAACTTTTCCTATCAATCAAGTTCAGTTATCAATTACTTTTTACTTTTTGCATTAGAGGAAGCGTTCCTTTGGCATCAGAGAAAACAACACTGCATATTAAACTTGTTTATTTTTATTTTACTG